>VYXH01009228.1:1234-20485 GCA_013397275.1 Burhinus bistriatus | reverse complement strand
CCCCCCCCCCCTTTTAGTTGTGTGTGTGTCTACTGGGTGTCATTTGCATTTTTATAGAGGTTCTGGAAAAAGAAAGGATTGAAGTTCTTAGCTTCACCACTCTGTCAGGTGAAAAGCAATGGATTCCTGCAGGGTAGCTTGTGAGGTCTGGTGGCATTTTGTACATTATTCTTTAAAAGTACTTGGAGGCTTTGATGACTTTTCAGAGCCTGCAGTGTGAACTCTTGTGATTTGCATTTGTTCCCTGCAATTTGCAGCTGCGGGCATTGCACTAGCTTTGTTTAAATATAATGCTGAATGCCTTTAAAATAGGTATTTGAACTTTGGATTAAGGAGACTACTTTTGTAATATTAAAGGCCTTTTTACTGCACACATCAAATATCTAACTTTCAATGCAATCTTCCTGTTAGAAGTTTTGAAAAAGCCATTTCTGTATTATTCTTGACACAAAAAGAGAAGCAAGGTCTTTAGAAATGCCTTTTGTGCCATTTTGCTAGTAGCCTTCCTTCTCAAAGTTTATTTTAAAATGTGATCAATTTGACACATCAGAAATGAGCAGTAAGAGACAAGTCAAAGTGCTGTTCTATTTGCATTTTAGTTGTACTTTATTTGAATTTTTTGCTACTAATTCAGTAAAGTTATGTTGGCAGCACACTTGCTATTTATCAGTATTGTCACCTGAAGTGTGGACTTCTCACCAAAAATTGTATGCATGTTGTGTCTGGCATGTTTAACCAAAATACTGTGTAGGCAAGAGAAATCTAACTCAAAAGGTTGTGTTAAATACAGATTAAATACTCTATGGTAAAATAGAGTTCTACACTGGAAAAAAGTTGTGACATGTAGTATTTGACTGTGATTTTAAACATTATTCTCTTTGTGTACACTGTGACAGGAAGAAAAGCCGTTGTGTAGTTAATGGAACCCCCTATTCTATATATCCTGGGTAATTATTTATTATGCAATATGTATCATATTTACCCACTGTCTCAAAAGATTTATGAATTAATTTATCCTATTAGATTAAATCTTATCTCTTTGAAAGTGAAGATGGGTTAAGAATTTCCCTATTTAGTTTGCATTCAGATTCTGATGAATGTTTTCTGCAGTTATTCATGTGAACAAGTTCTTGATTTCCGAAACGCTCAGCTGAGAAAGATAAAAATGTCATGATCCTCATTTGCATAATCTTGAATGCAGTAACCACCTTGAAAATGCTATAGGTTTGTAGACTGAAAAAAAAAGTGGATTAGCTGAGTAAGTAATCTGATTTATGAACATAAGATCTTGGTGGGATGGAAAATAGTTTGCAAGCAATCTGGAGACTGAACATAGTCATATAATTAATTTATTAATAATTCTAAATAAGGAATAAATTCAAGGAAATAAAAATGTCCCATTGAATTCATTAACAGAACAGGGGTTGAAGTCACTGAATAATTTGCTCACAGGGATTAGCTCATGCATCTCTGCTTGTTAGAGCAAGTCTTCTAGTGCTATAGGACTTCTTGTTCTATAGTAATTTTGCATTTGCTTGTAGATTAAGGTTGTCATATTTTTATTGCAATTAGGATATAAATTTAAGTAAGTTAATATTGCCAACAGTATCTCTAAGTGTTAGTGGGCCACCTGTGAATGTTACCTGCTTTGCTCAGTATTATTTTCTCAATGGAAAAAAAAAAAAGGATGAAGATGCAAAGTGCAACCAATATGTGACATCTGCTTGATAACATCTTGACTTTGGTGGTTATTTGTCAGTCTCACTTTTCTTTTTTTTAAATGCAAACTAGGGATTCAGGTGCTAGATAAACCACTCTGGTGAGTGCTGAGCTAGTCAGACTGCACCCAGTGTCTCAGCCAAGGTCTGTGAGAGTCTCTGCTGAGTTGCTACGGTGCAAACCAGATGATGGGATAGACAAAAAAACACCTGTAACTAAATTTGCAGATAATATCAAGCCAAGAGGAGACTGTAGTTGGAGGACAGAATTAGAATTTAGAGAAAAGGTGATTGTTGTTGGTGGTTTGGTTTTCGTTTTTTTTTATTTATTTATTTATTGTTGTTGGTTTTGTTTGTTTGTTTTTAATAGAAATAAATCAGCAGAGACAAGCACAAATGCATACTTTATTTTTACAGCCAGTCATCTTTAAGAGTTTGGTCAGTTGACCCTAGAAAATCCATAGGGACCATGTGAGATGACCAAGTGAAGCAGATTGATACTGCTTAGCATCAGTGTAATTTTTGTGAAATTTCAAAAAATATCATCTCTTTTTGGGGAAAAAGTGTTCTACAAGACAGAAAAAAATTGGAAATGACTGGAACAAGATAAATCATGGGCTGGGGTAAAAATGAGTGGGTAACAGTTGCAGTAGAAGGCATTGCAGAGCCTGAGTGAATTATGAGCTGGATATGAATCAGCGGTATTGCAGTGCCTTGAAACATACACGTCACGCAAGCAGGAAGCCTGCAAGGCACATGCTGTAATCCTTTCACTTGTCAAAGCTTTGGTTAGGCTCAATTTGAATGCTATGTCTAGCTTTGGGCATTGCACTTCTGCACTCTCTCCAGATCTTTCCTGTCTTTCTTAAAGAGAGTAAGAGGATGCTGTGAGGTCTAGGAATTGTGATCTGTGAAGAGTGATTGAGATTTTGGGTTACACGTGTGGCATAAGGAGAAGGGAGCTGGAGGAGATTTCTGCAGAAAAGGAAGAACTGTCCTCTGTGCCCATTGTAGATGAACTCAATTTACTGAGCAGTATATGCCATTCTTTATACACTAACCATACTCCACGTGGGTTTTTTTGTACTAGTAATGACCCCACTAGAAGAATCTGTTTTATTACTTGCTGTGATGCCCTCAAATGGGTGATATGTAGAGGAATTTTGGTATTCGGGGGGGAGTTGGTGGTGGTGTTTTTTTTTTTTTTTTCTTTCAATGATTAGTTGACTACAATTTGAGAGGGCTTGGGTTTTCTTTCTAGATTTTGGTAGATAAGTTCAAGGATATGAAAGGCCACTGCAAGGGGGGAGGGACCATCTCTCTTCATGTCTGTAACAATGAAGAAATAAAGGGATTAGCTTTGCAGCAAGGAAAATTCAGGTTATATTACAAAGAGCTTTTTTCAGAGAAGGCCAGCTTCGTACTAGAATAGCTTGCTTTTGAAGGTTTTGAAAAACAGGTTAGACATCTGCCACAACAGATCATGCACATCTGATTCTACCAAGAGACAGGAGAGTAGATTAGATGACCTCTCAAGAATTTTTGCAGTTCTGTTTTCTGTGATTCTGTCAATTCCATCGTTATTCATAAAAGGCATGTGCATTCACACAGAGAAGTGAGAATGTGAAACTGGCCATACAGGGTCAGACTATTTAACCCAGTACACCATCCTCAGTGGGAGCTGAAAGCAGATGTGTGGGGAAGACTGTACAAACAGGGTAACTACACAGGACAATACTTGTTCTGTAGGTGGTTTCTGTGTATTTAGTAGGTCTTGGTAGATTCTAGTTCTGTGAGTGTCTGATGCCCCTTGAACAGGTCTGAGCTGTGGGTGTTCACAGTATCTCACGACAAGAAGTTCTTGCAGCTGAATCACGTGTGTGAAGACCCACCTCTTTCTCTTGGTTTGGAACCTGAATCCCTTCTAGCTTCATTTAGTGCTTTTCGGCTCTTGTTTTTTGGAAAGACATTAAATACTCACCCTCTCCATTGCCACCAAAGACTTCATAGACCTTTACTTTATTCAGTCTTAGACATTTCTGTTTCTAGACCCAGGACTTCTAGCTCACTTAGCTATTTCTTATATGGAAGATGACGCTTGGATTGTCCTTGTTGCCATGTTTGGAACATTTTCAGCTTTACTGTATATTCTTTTAGATGGAGGGAAAAAACTGCACGTGGTCCGTAGGTTGCAAAGAGATGTTCTCTGTTCTATTCTCAAGTCCTTTCCCAATAATTATTTTTCTTTTTCTGACTGCTATTGAGCATTAAACTTATGTTTCTATCATCTGTCTGTCGTGACCTCAAGGTCGCTGTTCCTGAGTAATACTGGTCAACTTATTATGTATTTGAAATTTGGACAACTTTATTCTCCTGTGTATCTTTTTACATTTATCTATATTGAATTTCCTGTGCTGGTTTATTGCCTAATTACTAAGTCACATAAGGTCTTTATGTAGTTCTTCATTATGAGCCCTCATCTTCACTACCCTAAATAATGAAGTACCATCAGCAACTTTTGCCACCTTGCTCCACCCCTTTTCTAAGTTGCTTATAAATACAATGAGCAGCACGAGTCCCAGGGCAGATCTCTGTGAGGTCTATTTACTTCCCTAACTCTTTTAGGTGATTATATCCTATTTTCTGACAAGTTCTCTATCTGTGCAAGAGCCTTCATTATTTTTTGGTTGACACTTAGCTTCCTTAAGCCTTCTGGAAATGCAGATAGATGGTATGAACTGGATTTCCACTGTCCGTGTGCTTGTGGGAATAAAAATATGACAGTAGTAGCAAGCAATGGGATTCTTTTTTGCATAAGAAACTATTCTTTTCACAAAATACACATTTGTTAGCTTAATCACAGTATTACGTTCTTAGTTTGGATGCATAGACTTGCTGTGCTTTTTAATGCTCAGAATACAATGACTTCATCATCTGTGTCTTCATTTTTGGAATACTGGAATTATAAATGGATGCATTTTACTGCTTTAAGAAAGATTTTGATGAAGAACAGTAAGTGTGCTGTTGAGTATGTCATGTTATACAGTAAAAAAATTTGTGAATGCATGTAACGCTTTTCAGTAGGCATGATTAGTATTTAAACAAACTAGATTCTCTTTCAGCACTGCTTAGTGTTATATTATTGCTGAGATTATTGACAAAAAATAAGTGTGTCAGCCTATTGTGGTGTTCCTTTTATTTCCTGATTTGTAGTTGAATACAGCTCAGCAAACTCGAGTGAAAGGAAAAAGTAGCTTCAAGTCAGGGTTATGCTCCCCTGGTCATGTCCTTTGCTCTAAGTTTGGCAAAAGGGCTGAATTTACTTGCTTGCATTAGGTGGATATATACAGCCCTTTGCAAATGAGGAATTTTGCTAATTATTTCATTGTATGAGCAAGCTAAGGTCCCTGCTCCTTTAATGGAGATCAGCCTGTCATTAAAAAGGTAATGCACATTTTTGTGTAATGAAAAATGGTGCATCTGAGTACTTTTCAAGGTTTTTCCCTTCCCCCAATTCCTTCCTTCCTCCAACATATTTCTGGCATGGGGGTGTGTTGTTTCCTGTAGCGAATATTGAGGGATATGAACAGAAGATATTGTCTTTATCACCTTTCATCTTTTATGATTGAAAGCAAATGTTTTCTGCATGATTTTAATTTAAAAAAAAATGAACAACCCTACAAATATTTAAATTCCTCTCCTGAAAGGTTCCAAGGAATCTGTCTTCTACAGCTAAGGATCTGAGAATGCATATAATTATACCTAATAATTCCACCACTGTCAGATTAGATTGATTTTTAGTCACTTTTGTGCAGATTAGATTCAACTCAGGTGCTCAAAGTGAAAGAAGGTGCATTAATCTGCAGTGACGTTCTGTCTTTCCCAATTAGCAAGTGCTAAGAGATGTTAGATAATGCAAGTTTGATGATGTGAAGCATTTTTGTTCTCCCACAGACTTTAGTAAAGTTAAGGAGGTTTAGACCTTCAGAGACAACCATCAGCAACTGAAGTTTTGGACCGACAAAAAAAGCATGAAAAACTGATGGAAATTAACAATATTCCTGACAGATTTAAAGGCTGGGGACAAATGATGGTGTTTAAACAGAGACTTTGAGGGAGACTTTTGAAAAAATTAAATATCTGTAATATAAGCCTGTGGTGTACACATCTTTGTGCATTCAAAGTATGTCTTTCAAAATTTTGATTAGCGTATTGACATTTATAGTGTGTGTAAGTTTGCTTGTAGTGGTTTATCTGATGCTGCATAACCTTGTCTGACATGTATGTGTTTCTGCGTAGTGTTGAAGGTCATGCACATATTTCTTCAAACTGCATGTCATCAGACCATAATTTTAATTATTTTTCGAAGCAATAGTACATTAGCATTACAGAAGTGAACAGTGAAGGACAAAGTATTGAAAAATGAAGTGCGAATAAATGACATTGCAATGTGTGCATGTCTTCTGATTTGGCAGAATTAATGCTGGCGAGGCTTTGCTGTAGCTCAAAGTATATGTTTATTGCTTAATTATCTCAGTTACTGAATATGCTCATTGCATAATCTGGGGAAGCAGTAATTGAGTCCATTACTGTAGATAAACAATTGCCAATTTATAGTACTTCAGAAAAAAAACTTGACTGTAAACAGATATTACAAAATCTAAAATATTGATGGTAATTTACTTTTACTATGATGAAATCTTAAGTGATTTTCTTAATGTGCACTCTGCCAGTGCTTGTCGAAAATTCCCAATATTTTCTTTTTATTTATTGGAGAAAGGAGTCTACTCCAATTATATTAATATTTTTTTCATTTTCAAACTTGCCTTAATTTTTGGATGAGCTATTCATTTTTTGGTTAGTTGTTTAATGTTGGTATTAGCTAATGTCAAGAAGCCAGTTCGTTTTAATAACTTAAGAAGGCTGGCTTTTGATTATATGAGAGCAATATGGGATGTAATTGTAACTGATGGAGCAAAGATGATTTTGTAGGCATGTCGGCAGTTTTCAATCTCCTACTTAAAAAGATATAATAGGTTCATCCTATTTCAGGAATGTTTGCATAAATCCCAATTTAGTGTTAAAACAAATGAAAAACCAAACATGGTAGGACCTTAATATTAATACCAGAAACTAGTTTGAATGGCATGGTGAGATGTAGAGGTTTTCCTGCAGATCATAGTCCCTTGTAATTTTTAGGTTTAATTCCCTATATCTTGCCAGACTGTTAACCCACCTAATCCTGAAGCAGTGGTCGATACCCACTTTCCCACTTCGATAAAGCTCTAACTGATTGTTTAAAAATGTACCATAGGTTGAAAAGACGGAATTTTGCTACATCTGCAACAATCTATTTAAGAAACAGGTTTGGCTGAGCATTTGGGTTTGGTTTTTTTTCTTTATTGGTGATTATGAATTATCCAGTGCTTTAAAATATGTAATTATAAGACTCAACTCCTGCATCAGCAGGGACACTATAGTCTTGTCTGAATTATTTCTGTTTGGATGAAGCAAGGCCTAGTCTGATTCCTCTTGGAATCATAGGAAAACTCTCCATTGACCATAGTGGGAGCTAGAATTCCTCCAGAAAGAGGAGTTACTTCATCTACTCAGGTAGATTATGGGACTCTAAAATTGGAACTGGGACCTCTAATGTCTTGTGAGAATGCAGTTGTAACCTGTCTGAAAGACTTTCTGTCTTCTAACCGCCCCTTTGCTTTGTTAGCCTGTGTATTCTCATATTACAACATATGCTATACAGCAGTGATAGATAGGATTTTAATATATACATGAATATATAGAGATTTTAATATGTATTCATGTAACTGGAAGTCATGTACACAGACACACATACATGTATATATAAAGATAAAACTTCTATATATGTATATAGAAGTGTGTGAGTGTATGTAAAAAGCACTCCAGAGGGCTCTCCTACATCCTTGAAGTTTTGCTATTGAGTATAGTAAGAGTGAATACATGCCTCCTGTTATGAAGAATTATTCTCCCAGTCTCAAGGGACAATTTCATATCTTATGCCTGCAAAATGAAACTGATCTCAGAAATACTTACCCCAGAAGTGTTCATTTAATCTTGGAAGTAGTCCCACTGAATTTAATGAGCAGTTAGATGGTAAATTCTTTGGGGCTGTTACCTTCCTTTGTGCCTTATTCAGTGGTAAGCACAATCTCCATTAGCTTTTACATTAACATCTACTGTTACTTCCAGCAAAATGCTTTTAGGTTTTGGCTTGAAAATGATAATTCAAACACATTGGCACAAAAACTCTGAGGCAAAAGACAACAATTAAGTTAGAATTATTCCAAAATTACATTTGAAGAATCTGAGTTGGCTTTGGGAAATTTGAAAAGCTACATCCTACATCCTTGCTGCAGGGGTCGCCTGATTTGACCTTAATTGGAAAAAGAGTCTTGCAGCCATTGGGATTTTTGAGACAGAAAGGATTGTAGACCTCAGATAGTAAACACTCCAACCTGCTGATGAATGCTGATAGTCAAGGTAACTCTGGCTTCTATGTAGCTGGGAGTAAGTGTAGAAAACCACAGCTTTTGTTAACTCCAATGCTGACAGCCAAAGGTCTGACTGTTACCCATTGGGGTCCTCTGAAATCCATTCCAGTCAACAGCATTCTTCCAACTGACTGCACCAGCTCTGGATGAGCCTTCTCTTCTGCATGCTTCCCAAATCACATGCCTAAAATAAGCTTCCTGCAGGCTGGAATTGCTCAGTAGAATTGATGTGGTCTGACTACGTATTTGTTAATAAAGCTATATGTAAAGCACAAGCTCATTTTAGGTAATTGACACTTTTTTTTTTAATTATTATTTTATTTTTTCTTCCCATATGGTTTTAATCTTAAGTTTTTATTTAGTTAGGACAACATTTCTATTCTGGTGGTGTAAAACAGTGTCCCACACTGACCAGAGCTCAGTATGAGGTTTACAGTGTATGACCATATTCCTTTAGCAGCATGTTTTGAAAGAATTCATGGGAAATTGTGCATGGTTTTCTAGGTATTTTTATCTTGAGGGCTACTCTGCTAGCATCTGTATTTTCTTTTTTGACAAAAAAAGAGAGAAGTAGGAAATGAAAGGAAGAGGGAGCAGTAATAAATACAAATGTAGGCAATAAAACCAAACTAGTTCTATCATTGCTATGAGAAAATTAGGTGAGATGAGTTGATTTGTGTATTGGTTTTCACTTTAAAGCTGTGTTTGAAAGGCACATTATCTACTGCATTGGTTTTCATGTTAAAAAATGGTATTCTGGCTCAGCAGTGCTGTCAAGAAGTACAGTATGTCCCACCTCATTAAGTACCATCTTTTTCCTCTCCATCTGTCTAGAACAGCAGGAAGACTAGTTTTCCAACAGAAAAATAATCAGTTTTGTACATTTCCTTTCTTCACCTCTGTGTCTGTATTCATCTAAAAATTCAGTCAACTTTCCAGGGAAGTGTGTCTAGAACAAGAATCCTGATAAAGGTGCCATTCAGAACATCAGGGCCTGTTGTTTGGGATGTAGCGAGGTAAGCAACTATGAGGGTCCAAGCAAAAAAATATATTGGACATATGAGGGAAGGAAAATCTGCCTATTTAGTAGAAATATAAGCTGTGGTTGATTGACAGCATAGCTAGAAGAAATTTAGAATGGGAGGCATTTTCTCCTCTGTTTGAGCATGTGACCAAGAGGTTCATCACTGTTTGGGTGTTAGAAGTGCAGCACTTCATGCCTAAAAAGCATGATGTATACGGAAGTAAGTAACTGCCATATATGAAAGAAAAGCCCTGGAGATTATTTGATTCCTTACAGACAGTACTGTTCAGATTAAGGGCCTGATCCACCGTAACAAAAGCGCAACTTTGCCAACGAACCATCTTGCTTAGCTGAGTAGACAGCAGCAAACTGCAGAGGCTGGCTTTGCTGTTGGAACTAAGAGAAAAACAACTCCAAAATCCAGGAAGAAAAGGCAACAGCAAAAACATCAAAACATTGCCTGTGTTTTCAGGTAATTGCTTTCATCGCTGTTCAGCTTTTGGGAATTCCAGCATTCTTCAGGTTAAAGCGATTCTCCTCATGGGACTCGTATCAATGCTGTCTCCTTATTCTTTACAGCAGCCACTCAGAGGTCCTGCAAGAAATCAATTTTAAGCCTGCATTGTCTTTCTGAAGAATACTCCCAAAGACTGAATGAGGGGCTCTGATTAAACCTTTTGCTTTCAGAGGCTTCAGATCATACTGGTACTGTTCAACTAGGTGGAGTGGGGATATCAAATGAATAAAACAGTGTTAACTTCCAAAGGTCACTCCTTTGCAAAGTCAAATACAGTGGCTATTGGCAGAAGTTGGCTGCACACAAGGCTGAAGTCCCACATCAAAGGTTAGGTAGAAAATTGTATTTTACAGCTGAGGTAATACCAGAGGATGTGTAACTGTGTGAATGAGTATTGTCTGCAATACAAAAAGCCATTTTTGAAAAGTAAATAAATACAGGTTTAGAAAAAAAGCAAACAAACTAGCATAATTTATTCCCTGCATCCTAAAATATTTACATCTTTAGTTCTATTGTAGACACAAAAGGTAGGAGACCCCAGTGTGTAACAAAAGAAATAAGCATGCAAATCAATTGCAGACAACAGACATCAGTTACCAATTTGCCACTAGGTGACGTTTAACAATCTGAGAGTAATGAAAGGAATTTTCAGGAAGAATAATTTACTGTGTTCTGGGCTATGCATGTGCTAAGGATGATGTCATACTCTGAAAGAATAACTATGCAGACCATAAATAGTCTTTCAGCTGGAGAGATTTAACACTTACTTTATAAGACAGGAGTGTATCTTTGAATAAATCACTTTTCTCCTTATCCAAAGCCTTCTCTATATCCAAAGAAGAATATTTCAAATCATAGAGCAAGTTTTACTGTTAAAACTCTGCTAAACAGTGATACGCTATAGTGAAAAGTGAGATGCATGTCACTAAATAGGAGCGTGGCTTAATAGTGAAGCACAGGGATGGGAGAGGAGGCAAGACCTTGAATCCTTTCGGCACTATGTCACTGACTTGCTTTGCAGCCTCGGTCAAGACCTCAGTTTGCCTCTCAAAAAGCAGGGGTAACCTTACCTGCATTACAGGGTCACATGAAGTTTAGTTGGGATTTGGTGTGGCGTATGCTGGCCTTGGTGCAAGTGTAGCCGTTTGTCTGACAAGAATGGGACTGAGACAGTTGCGCCAGCAAAAGCTGT
This sequence comes from Burhinus bistriatus, assembly GCA_013397275.1. Lineage (NCBI taxonomy): Eukaryota > Metazoa > Chordata > Aves > Charadriiformes > Burhinidae > Burhinus > Burhinus bistriatus. The sequence goes on along the minus strand of VYXH01009228.1, from coordinate 9,504 downwards.
GAGAACCTCAGGTAATGGTGGATGCACAACATGTTCACTTTACTTAAGACTTGCACTAACCAAAGTGCCAGTGTTCCCAATATTTAATAATACTCAGATCTTGTGCGCATTCAGATAATTAGACAAAGAGCAAGACTTTGTTTAGCTGCAAAGGTGCAACTTTAAAACAATATTTTGGAAATGATGATATTGTGCTTACTCTTAACTCTGACGGAAATGATTAGCCAAGGTGCTGTGGTTTCCAGAATCAGTACGGGGCCACTGGAATGCAGTTTATAACCCTGAGCAGGTACTATTACCTTCCATGCCCACTGCCACACACTGTGTCTTGCTGTCAACTTCGTCAGACTGACGGGTTCACACAACGGCTCAAAAAGGAAACGTCACATTCCTGTACTGTCTTTGACTTTCTTCCATCAGCTCTTTGCCATAGCAGGCTTCAAGATCCCACTGGGAGTTGTGGTATTTGGGCATTGTATTAAGCACTTTATCTCTGAAATACCTACTTACTGAGTGCTATGCTCACACACATCTGCTGCTCACTTACGCTGGAAAGCTCATAGACATTTCCCTTTTGCATTATGGGAAACCATCTCAGAAATGGCACTCTGGAGAGTTAAACCTTTTTTTAGAAAAGACTGGAGGAAAAGAAAGGTATGGAAATAGATTCATATAAAATTAAATACACGAATTTACTTTAATGCTGCTGTGCTGGTTCTAGACTATATGTTCTAGTTTTTTCTCATCACCTCCTAAGTGTATAGCTCATTGCTTGCACGTCTCTGTGCTTGTTACATTTGATGAAATAATCTTTTTGTACTACCCACCTCTGCTACGATTTCTGAGCTTATATCCAAAAATATGATGTGGCTTGTTTTTAAATTTACAACATAATATTGGGGTAGGGCTGTGGAGGTTTCTGTGGCTGTATTGTGTAATAGGGATAAAAACATATTTCTACCTGGAGAGTAAACTTGTGGATCCAGGAGAAAGACTATTTGCACCATGTAAAGGAAGAGTTAAAAATTGCAGGCAAGCCACAAGGTGGGAAGAGAAGTAGATCAATGGTTCAGGCAGATCTTCCTTATGTTGTCTGTTCCAAGCAGTGCTGCTTTGGCTGTGGCAGCTGCTGTAGCTCTGGGGCTGAAAGAGCAGCTGCCAAGTACTACCTTGAGGTGCTGGATTTTTTTTTTTTCTCTAAACCCTCCATGCTGGGCTCATGCTCAGCCACGATGTACTATGTTCTGGTGCAGGATTTTGGGATCAGGCAGTAAGCATTAAAACAGTTCCAGACAGAGTGATTTTTGTCTACCTTGTCTAAAGTCAGTGCAACCCTTGAAGGAGGGCCATGAATGTACTAATATCAAAGGTCATTGCTACGCAGCAAGACAGAAGAAAACTTGTTAGAATGCCCTTATTACTCACATGCACCCTGGGTAAAATATTTTATGGTTGCATATACTTGGAGATTGTGGGGTAGAAGGATTTAAGAATTGGAAACAGAGCTGTAAGGATGTTAGACAATTTCCTAATACTTGAAAATTGTTAACAAAGAAGTCTGAGTGATGGATTATTTCTTGGTTTTACAGAAAAGCCTCTTTATACTTTGGATAAATTATTTGACCCCACACACATGTCGTCCACTGGTTCCAGAAATCAAAACCCTAGGGAAAGTATGTGAATTCCTACAGTCTGGGCCAGATCACAAGGGAGAAACTGAATTAAGACATAGAGGTGATACTTGCCTTTTGCTTTTGCCAGCAGCTCGCATGTCTACAAAGCTCACCTGCAGCGATTTAGTATTGCTAGTACATGCCAATTAAACACACAACTACGTGGAGACCTAGCTGAGGATGATCCACAGAATTATTGCTTCTGCAGACCTCTGCAGGTTATAGAAACAAAGTGAACTGCAAATCACCTTTGTATTGAAAAGAGAAACTAAACCCAACCTCGGCTGGAAGCTGAGGAGGTGCCACCATGCGTTTGTAGTGACCCTTGTAATCTTTCCCTGAGTACCCACTTTGGGGGGTGTCAGAGAGAGGATATGAAGCTAGACAGACCTTTGGTTTGACCCAAACCATCCATTCGTGCAGGCATAGCTCATTTGCAATGTCATTTAGGCAAATGGTACATGTAATTAAATCGTTGAATTGCAGTGGGTGTTGACCATTTTGAAACCTTAATTGGGCAATAAAACTGGAATCTAGATTATGGGTAGAGTCCTTTGACTGGAAATAACGTGTGGGAATGCTAATCAATGCACACTTTACAGTACAAACACCAGACTTTTGGGAAAACCTACCAAATACTTACTAAGATCTTGTCCTACCTGAAAAGTGAGTGGTAAGTAGTCTATTTCTGCCACATCAGTCCACTTCCTTTACCTGCCAGTAATTTCTTCTGGTGCTTGTAACTAAAAAGAAATGTTCCCGCTTTCTTCTGCTGCTTGTGCTTCACAAGCCATATATATAACAAATAGTGCTTTTCTAACACAACTGTTTATTAAGTTCCAATCATTGCCTCCACTAGAAACCTGCTGAAGGCAAACGGACTATTCAGTTGTCACCGAAGGCATAATTTAATGATGCAGCGTATCTCTACACTGACGAATTCAGCCTTTTTATTGTGGTTAATCTATGATGTGTGGAGCAGACAGTACTGTCGTTTTGCAGACCTGTCTGTGGGAAGCCTGCTTCCTTTCCTTTGCTCTTCTGTATATGGTAAACAGAGCCTATTTATTGAAAAAGCCGTTGGGGTACAAAGTTGAAACCCTCGGGTGCCGCTTTTACAGTCCCTTTTCAGAAGGTACCTCCTCCTTCAAGCAATTGGTTTCCAAGTAGCCTCCGGCATTCCCTACAAAATTGCCTTGTTTCACATTTGGCAAAAAATTGTATTGCTGACCCGCTGTGTTAACAGCGATGGTAAATAGTGAAGGATAGATGGAAGCATTTGGGTTAGAAATCTGTGACAGGCTTTTATGTGAAAACATTTAGTATCTGCTCTTGCTTTAATCACTTATTGTTTTTAAGTCAGTGAGAAAAACATCCTGCTGAAATAGGAATACTGGGATCCCATCTGCAGGGAGAACGAGTGGTGTTAGACAGGCCTTACTGTCGTGTAGATACAACAGTATATCAGGCAAACATAGTAGTTGCTAGTTTTACTGTTGTTTTTAAGACTGCTTGAGAAAAGTTGCTTTAACCAGGCTTATGAACTTCCAAATGGACACATAAAATTATATCTTGTCTTTGTTTATCCATAACATAAAGCTACTCTGGTAAAAACAAAATAGAGACTTCATCTTTTAGAGGTTTTCTATACCTTTATGTTGCCCTCAGGCCGCTTCTATTTTTCTTGGGAGAAAGCTCATTCATATTTCTTCCAGAATAGGACCAGCCACATTTCCTTTGTAAAGGCTAGAGCTGTTTGTGATGAATCCTGTCCTTTTGGTCACATGTACATTTGAATGAAGTGTAACAGTTATTTTTCTTTTGTGGTTTAAACATCCACATTTTGTAGTTGTGGATATTCTTGCTGGATTAACTGTTTTGTAATATATTGAAACATGTCGTCGCTGTGCCAGAAATATCCTAGAAACACAGCCCTCTTCTTTTTTCCTGTAACAGATCTTAGGAGAAAGTATCACAACCTATGATGACATATGGAATAACAACAGGCTGTGTAAGAATGATGAATATGCTCCAGGTTTAATGTAGATGGAAATGGAAGCATTTTCATACCTGCCAAAACCTTTTAAAAACGTTTTGAAAACTGGTGTTTACATTCTTTGAAATCTTTATATCCAGAAGCAACCTCCTCCTTTGGCAAGCTTGGTTTAAATCATCTTGGACCTCTGACAACCAAACCGACAAATATACTGATATGCTCTGATGTTGTCCTAAAGCTTGTTTTCAACAGGCGAGTTAACAGAAGTAAAAATTAAGGACTGGGATTTGAGAAACTAGCTCTCGACAAGGAACTAACACTCTGAAAATGTTAGCCTCCGGTGGTTTGCTTCAGTGGCCCCAATAGGAAAAGTATGGTATCAATGAAGATGAATTTTAGGAATATTGAAAAAAAGAAAGTGCAAGAGTTGTCAACAGCATTCTCTTTTACCAAACACTTTCCTTGATGATTCATGGTCTGCAACTCCTGACCCTTCTGTGGTACAATATGCAGCATAGATGGCAGCAGCACAGTGTGGCTGCTATTCAGCTTGCACGTGGTACCAAATGATTCAATATTTATTAGGTTGTCAAACTAGCATGATATCTGTAGGGCTGGGCTTACCCAGCACACTTTTGCGAGTCCAGTCTCACTGTTTTTCTCTCCTTAACTTTCTTCTCAGATACAGGACAACATCCTAGTTCCAGTCCAATACAGGGGAAGGAATGGGGTGAAGGAGACCTGTTCTCCCTCTTACTCCTCCTCAGCAAAGGAGCTAAGCAGACAAGAGCTGTGCGCTCAGGGAGCATCCATGGGAAGTGGCAGTGCTGGGCCCCTCGTGCCCTGGGAGATGAGAAGGTGCTGTACCCTCCCCACTGGGGTACCAGCACGCATCCCAGCTGTTCCCTCCTCCCACTCTTACAAGCAAGGTGAGATCAGATCAGCTGCTGCAGGGGTGGGATCAGGTTTGTGAAAGACAGACAAGTTCTCATGGTGCACTCTCTTTCTTACTTGCCATTTGTCCAAAAGGGTATATTTATAATTATCAAGAAAAAGTCGCCCAGTACAGCTGCAGCTCTGTTGGAGCAAATCAGTGGTACAGGTGAGGAGTACAGAGATTACTCACCCCTGTTTGCTTGGTTTAAGCAAACGAGCTTTACCCATCTTTATTCATTGCATGTCACTGGAACAAACGGAGGACATAAAGTGCTTTGTTCTTGCCCAGGCTGGAGGGAAAAAAAAGAAGTTGCATTTAATAGACAGTAGTCTTGGATTCTGGAGTAGAAGCTATGTATGACTACCTCTCAGATGACACTCCAGTTCAGGAAAAGTGGTGAAAGGACATCTGTTGGCAAATTGCCTTTTTGCGTTATTGAGAGCAGCAAGCTGAAAAACAGAAGAGATGAGGATACGTGGGATCCCAGCTGACCGTAAGAAATCAAATTGCACTCTTTAAAAGAAAACTGATTACCAGACATATTAAGCTTTAATCTTATTTGCAGTTAGTAGCCCCAAAGAGAACGCTTTGCTGGAGACCTTCCAAGAACAGCTATTGCAGGCAGCTTGTAAAACAAAGACAATGTGATGGAAATAATGCAAATACAGTTCAACATTCGCTATAATAAAGTTAGTTTATGACGCCCTTTGTAACAACCTCAACAATAAATGCCAATTTCTTCATTGGCAATTAGCTCTATTGGGACAAACAGTTCCCCAAAGTTATGTGAAGACAGTATTTACATATTTCTTTCTTTTTACAAAACGTATTGTATCTGGCATGTAAATATACTTTTTATTTCTAAGATTTTCTTTTAAAAACACCATTTAAACATTGAATGAGCACAAAATGAACTCCTTTAAGGTACTGCTTGTTTGCATTCAGTTCAGACGGGATGCTGCTTCAGATTCCAATGCAGCAAATTGCCAAACCCTGACACAGTGACCTGCTTCAGCTGGGGAACATTTTAATCCCGGTTCTCTGAGGATTCTTTGGCAAGGCTGCTCCTGGCTGTTGTCCTCATAACGCTAAGGCATGGTGCCGGTATGAATTACGGTTACACATACCCTGTCTGTGGGATCTGGCCCCTGGTGCCTCTGTTTACCTTGCAGGTAGCCTGAGCTTCAGTTCCTCGTCTGCCCTGAGCCTGGCAGCTTTGGGATTTGTCTTGGTCAGTTCACCTTTCTGCAGCTGTAGGTGGGCCACACGTGTAGGATGGAGACCTCCGCAGGCAACTGTGCCCATTAGTGCCTGCTACAGCACAAATTACAGAGGGGGGTTCCCCTCTGCAGCGTACTAGCTGTCTGCTCCAGACCTGGTGTTTTGTGGGGTTCTGAGCACATCAGAGGAGTGGCACAGCTTGGACAAACATGTAACCAAAGCAAGAAAAATCCTTTTTTTTTTTTTTTTCCTCCCCTCCAGGCATTCTGCAGTATGTATGTTAGAATAATTTCAGAGTCTCATGAAATCAGGATAGCATTGACTATAATTACAAACCATCACAAAGATTTTTAAAATCTATTTATTTGTGCTCATGGCTTGGAGATGTATATATTTTAAAAGATCCCTCCAATAATAACTTTACAAAGTTGACTTAGTAGTGCTCCACAATCCATAAACCTGAATCTTAATATACTTCTCTTAATACAAATGCCATAAACTTAGTCCTTAAATTATAGACTACATTTTTCAACATAGGCTTATTCCAAAATTACATCTTTTTATCTACATGGTTTAGTGAATTCGTATCACTTCTTAAAGTGTCTTTGGCTGTATCTAGACATCTCATGCTGACTATTTCTTTTCATGAAATTGGTAACATTTTTGCTATGTGAGTTTCCTGGACTCGGTTGAAATGCAATAGAATAGATAATCGAGGTGTCATAAAGACATTCCACCAGAGGGATTTGGGATACGTCCTACAGCATCATTGATCATAATGGAACATGTATTAAGCTGCTTGCATATGGTAAACTGCTTGCATACAATAGATCATTCTCGCTAAAACTTTTTAGCATAAATTGGAAACACACATTTTTGGCATAGGAAAGACTGATACTTCTTATATTATCTGCCTGTGTATAAACACAGACATATTCAGTCCCCAGCCTGTAAGTGCTCAATGAAGGCAGCTCTATAGTTCTGGCAGTGGTGTGCATTACCTCTGACAGGGAAGCTGCCTGTCGTAGTACGCAGTCCCCGATGAACGTATCAGCTGAGCAATACAGCAAAGCTCAAACATTTAAGCTGTTTAAGCACACAAGGAATCCCATTCAGCTCATTGACGGTGAACATGTGCGCAAGTCCTGCGCTGGGTGAAGAATGCCTCCTTGTCCTACTGTTTATGCGTTGGCTACCTTGGTATTTTTACATGTATGTTTACTCTGTCACCTGACTACAATTTTAAGCATTTTTCAAAACGTTTTTTATTCCAACTATTTCAGTCACCATTAGTCAAAGCCACTTTTAGTCTAACCCTCAGCTTACCCTGGCTAGATGTCTCCTCTCCTCAGGAATACATTGTCCACTTTTGACTTTCCCTGGTGAGGGCAGACCAGGCAGCCGGAGTCCAAGTGCAACCACCGTGCTGCTGCCTGCCCTCTCCTGCTTGAAGAGGCTGGGCCTGAAATATCTTCTTTAACACGGCTGTCAAAAGATGCATACATCAAAATGTACGGAGAGGCGGGATTCTCTACACACTCTACCTAGCAAACAAAGTTCTTCTCCTCAAGAGATCCGTGGGGGCACAGAAGGATTCTGAACTCACTGGTTTTGTCTGAGGAAGAAGTATCCCAGATGAAGGGTTGGGAAACCTAAGTGCCTTTCAAAAGGTTACTGAATTCGAAGGAGGCAAGAGCAAGTAGCACCTGTCTACGTGGCAAAGAGAGTGAAAAATCAATCTGACGGTTAGACAAAATAAAAATACCACAGGGCTAGTGGAAGCTGCAAGTGTGTGGTGGGTAAAGGACTAGAACCAGTCAGCATCTGAATGGAAAGATCTTTAAAGAAAGAAATAAATGGAAGCACCAGCAAAATTCCCCACAGAATTGTGGGGAATGTATGACAGTGTTCGGCACTCACCTAACTTTGTCTTGCACACCTTCTTTTGCTTTTTTTCCCCTTTCCCTGTTTAAATTCTATTTAGAATATAAGGGGTTTTGCCAAGGAACTTGTTAAATGTGTTTATAATGAGCACAGCACGTTTTTTTAGGTTCTGTAAACAAATACCTCTTTAAAGTTATGCATCATTTCAGAGACTTAAGATTCACTCGTCAAGGAAACCCAGTGTTTTCTTCACTGAAACTTTGCTAGTTAGACTTTTTAAAGAGGGCATACAAACTTTGATCTGTAAACTTTAAAAAGCTGAATTTAAGAGTAGGGGAAGATAAAACACTTCCCAGAATTCAAGTGTCAAAATACATTTTGTGGGGTTTTTGAAGTAATTTTTCTAGCTGTATTAAATAATCTTAGTACACAAACATTGTTGCAGGGCACACGTCTAGCATCTTGACGGTACGTGGTACCCACGGCCCGCTGCCTTGCTCAGGGGCCACTGCTAAGAGGAGGCTTGTTGCAGCCTCATGACCCATCGCAACACTTCTTT
>VYXH01009209.1:0-31933 GCA_013397275.1 Burhinus bistriatus | reverse complement strand
TCAGCCTTGTATCATTCATGACTACTTTGCCATTGTAACATAATTTTTTTAGGAAAGTAACATTTTATTTGCCATTACCACTTTTTTCTATCAATTACTTCCATTCTTTACAAATCCTCTTCATTTTCAGTTTTCCACAGTTCCTGTCTTTTAGATTCTATTGTTTACAGAAATATATACTCTCTCTCCTCTCTTTTGGATTGTATTAAAGGCCCTTTCATGTGCTAGTAAGATCATTAGTAGATAGATTCAGTCTTTTGCTAGCAAATCTATCTCATGTACACTGGCATTAACTTACTTTTAAAATGCAGAGAACTGATACCGCTGCTGCCATCCAGCAATACAGTCTATTAGAATATTCAGGGATGCAACACTATATTCTTTAAGCTGAAGACTTATTTGTAGGCTTTTCTTCAGAACAACGTATTATTCTCTCTAAACTAAGCATTCAGTAAATGTTAATTCTTAAATTTACAGAAAGTTCAGAAAGCTGCAGATATTTTTCAAGGAATTACATCTAGTTTATGTCATGTTTTTGACATTCCATATTGCACTTCATATTTCTTATGCATCTATCTCTGATAGGACATCACGAGAAAAATTAGTCCAACTTAAATCCAGAAAAGCATGATGTTTCTTTCTAATGATGATACTAACAGTGATGACATGTACCTTTGGCTGGTGTTGGTTCTGGTTTTTTGGGCATAGAAACAGGTGTCTTTTCCTGCAGGACAGCTTTCTTGGGCACCTTGAGCACTTTAAAGATATTATTTCCTCTTAATTTCACAGTTGAAAAAATATAAAAGATCATAACACATGATAAAATCAAAGAGTTTAGATATTTCTAACACTGTAACATTCCTCTGGTTGGTTAGTCACACATGCAAAGACAGGCACAGCAGAGGCTAGGGGTAGAGGACACATAACAAATCTTACACAAAAGAAGGGATAACAAATGAAAATATTAATCGATACACCAAAATAAAAAGCAACTTCCCCCAGAGGATATACCTTTAGCTTGTGGAGCTTCGGGCTTCTTTGGCACAGCCACAGGTTTCTTCGGCACTGCCACAGGCTTTGGGGGAGTGACCACTGGCACCTCCTCTTCTGGCTCTTCCTCCTCGGCCACCTCAGGCACTTTAAAGATATTAGTTCCTTTTACTTGACTGAGCTGAAGGTCAGCAAACAGCCAAATGGCAAGCAGCAAAGGAGAAAAATAAACCCATGACAGGCTACCAGGGAGTGCTCTTCAGTCAACCACTCTTCATTCAGGTGGACTACTCACAGCAAAAAGCCAAACTATGGGCTTGTTACAGAGCACTTGCTGAAAAGCCCCACCCTCTCCTGCAGGCATGTACAGGCACATAGAGACACAAGACCACCAACTGCTGGTCTCACCCCTCCCCACAGAACGCAGAGGGCCAAAGGGCACTCAGCCCTGCAGCAACCCGGGGGGCACAGCAGGCTCTTTCAGAACAGCACTGTATACCTTCAGCTGGAGGAGCTTCTGGCTCTCCAGGCTCAGCAACTGGTGCCACCTCTTCTGGTGCTTCCTCCTCCTCTTCCTCTTCCGGGACCTCTGCCTCAGGCATCTCAGGCACTTCAAAGATATTAGTGTGTTTCATTTTACATTGCTGAAAACACGTGCCAAGTAGGAGCAAAAGCCAGGGCAACACAGACACAGAACATCACAACAGCCAGCTCAAAACCTCACACACGCGTGCAGCACCGTTTACCCAGCACAAACAACCTTGAGAGTCTCAGACAGCAAACAGAGACAGGCCAAGAGAGGGTAGGACAACGCTTAAGAGAAGAAGATTAAGTATCTTCTTTGTTAAGTTATCCATGAAGACAGATACCTCTGGGTGGTGGCAGCTCTGGTGCTTTGGCAACGGCCACAGGTACTTCTTCCTCACGAGTAGCCTTCCTGGGCACCTCCGGTGCTTCAAAGATATTAGTAACAGTCAGGTTTATACATTAAACAGGAGAATGAACACTGAAACGCAAACTAGAGTTGCGCTCATGAAAGTAACGGAATGGGTCTCACGGTATCAACCCGTGTCTGTCTCACTCACTCGCTCACTCACATGCACACGAAAGCACACACGGGGACAGGCAGAGAGTGGCGATGCCACACAGGTTCTGAGAGAAAATTCTTGGGTATGTTTAGGTACAGCTCGAGGGTGAGATGTGAATTAGGATACCCACGTCTGCATTCGGCAGCCTTCCCTCCCTGGGAGGAGAGACTGTCATCCTCAGCCCCGCTGGGGTCTGACTCTTCTCTGGGACCAACCGCAGCCCATATCTTATCCGTTGCCATTCCTCATAAATCTGCCCATGTTTTGCATTCAGCAGTGTGGGCAGTGACACGGTGAGGAACCCAGTATTTCCCCTCCGTTCCTACTTCTGTCCTCCATTTCCATTATTTCTTTATGCTTTTCTCTTCATTGGCTTATCTTCTTACCCTGTTTAGCTCTCTTGTCTCAATTTTCATTCCGCTGTNTAACAGACATCAGAAGTAACATGTAAGACAGTAAGAAACAGCCTCATTCAGGCTGATGCACAGGGTGACAGGTACCTCGAACTGGTGCAGGTTCTGGCTTTTTTGGCACAGTTACAGGTGTGGGCTCTTCCAGAACACCTTTCTTGGGCACCTTGGGCACTTCAAAGATATTAGTATATTTTAGTTTTGTGGGGACTACAAATGTATATGAAACAATAAGACAAGCAATAATGCATTCACACAGCTGTCTTTGAGAAAGTGCTGTGGTTACAGTCAGTCATCAGTTCTGCTTTGCTTCAAACACGCGGAATGACCAGGGTGTCAAACACACCACAGACGAGATGGGAATTCTGTGTTTAGTTTCTGAGTCAAGGTGGAAATGCAGAAAACATATGCCCTCTTTGTAACAGCTGATCAGAGTCTTATTTATGGAATCCTACTGTATTTGAGTATCAGCCTTGTATCATTCATGACTGTGTGTTCTGTGCTGTTTTTGACAGTCACTGTCATCTTTTTATTTGTCACTTGGATATTATCACTATTTTTATCCTTCAAGTTGGCTTCGCCTTTCTTTTTCTGTCTTTGTGTGTTTCCTCTCTTTTTTTGTTTCACACATTCTTTCCTGTAACAGCTCTGGATTCCATTCTAATCACTAGATGTTGCTTATAACTGTTTCCTGTTATATTTGTTTAAATTACTTAAATGCTTTAAATATCGTCACTGTGAGGTGGTACTCCACTCAAGGAATGTCATGGTATTTCAGATGGAGAGAATCTGGTGGCAGAGGGAGTGTTTACTTCTCTGGCCAGTACTTGGGACTTTCTAAAGGAAATTAAATGATGCAGCACTGCATCAATCTATGCTGTGTTCAGTTTTAGAGTATCTTATGTAATTTCTTTAAATATTTCAGTTATAGAGTCTCTCATCCTGGTTAACCTGAGAAAATAAATACCTCTTACAAGGCTCAGTGAATTAGGTGTTCACAGGAGCTTTCCAGCTCTTTGGTGCTATTCATACAATGTAATAACTTCACAAATCACAGAGTGGAGAATGCTGACATATGACCAAAATACAGGCAAATTAGAATTAACAGCTTAAAGAAAAGATTCTGCTTCATGATGCTACCCATGGCAAAATAGGTACATAGAGATATTTGCAATTATTTTGCTGTATGTACAGAAACTGCTACTCTCTTCTGAAACCTTCAGTTTCTGCTTATTTTGTTCTTTCTCATAGAATCGCAGAATCATTTAGGTTAGAAAAGACCTTTAAGATCATGGAGTCCAACTGTGAACATAACACTGCCAAGTCCCACTAAGCCATGTACTAAACCATCCCTACTAATAACGTGAACAACAGTTTATGCATTTATTCTCCTATTAGCATCCATAAAGTTTTGGCATTTATTGGTAAACAGGAGTTCATTATACCTGCTTGATTTATTGCTATAGCTTATGAAATCACATCTTACCTCCTGAACTTTCTGAATATGCCAAAAAAAAGTATATGGATGGTTTTAGTTGAGGCAACATTTGGCGCCCCTGCACAGCAATTCATGTTTGGTACATCTCCCTCACATTTTAGATGTGTAAAGTTTAGATGTGTAAAGTGAAAGTTCAATTTAAAATGAGATTCATTAAAAAAAACCCAAACCCCTTCCTTATGATGACAATCATCATGGCATGTACCTTTAGCAAGTGGAGCTCCTGGTTTTTTAGGAACAGCAACGGGCACTTTCTCCTCTGGGACAGCCCTCTCAGGCATCTCAGGCACTTCAAAGATATTAGTGCATTTCATTTTACAATTACAGTACAACTGAACATAAGTACAGAGACTGAAACACAGACGACAATAGAAATGTTCTGAAGTAACAATGCGGCACACGCTCATACTCAGTGCAGTTTGTTTAGCAAGCATGATTTAAAACCTCACATTCAAAATGACAGACAGCATAAAAGAGGTTAAGATAATACTTAAGAGAAGAAGATTAAATGTGTTTATATGTATTCATGATAACATATACCTGTGGCTGATGGAGGTTCTGATTTTTCAGGAACAGCTACAGGAATTTTCTCTTCTTGGAAAGCCTTTTTGGGCATTGCAGGCTTTTTAAAGATATTAGTATGTTTTAGTTATGTGCATTAAGCTTTAAAATGAGCAGTGAAACATATTATACTCAAAAGAAGGAAACGAGATCCTATTCATAAGGGATACCTTTAGACCGTAGAACTGCTCTCTTTTTCGGTACAGCAACACTCTCTTGCTTTTCGGCCAGCTTGGCTGGTGGTGGTTCCTCAGGTGCCACTTCAGGCTTTGGTTTTTGAAGTTCCACAGAAGGCTCGAGTTTTTCGGGTGCTAAAATTGATTCTGATTCCTCAGACACCATGACAGGTTCTGGCTTGCATGGTGCCACAACAGGCTTTGATTTTCTGGACACCGTAATAGGCATTGATTTTTGGAAATCTGCAAAAAACTCTGTTTCTTCAGGTGCTATAGCAAGGTCTGTTTTTTGGGGTGGAACAAAAGGTTTTGTTTTGGGGGGCACCACAAGACGCTCTGATTTTTGGGTTGATGCAACTGTCTCTGACTCCACAGGCACCACAGTAAGCTCAGGTTCCTTAAGGGCCATGAATGGCACTGGTTTTGGGGGTTCCAAAATAGCCTTTTGTTTTGAGGCCATCACACCATGCTTTAGATTTTGGGGTGGCACATCAAGCTTGGGTTTCTCAGGTACCAAAACAAACTCTGGTTTCTCAGGTGCTACAACATGCTCTGTTTTTTGGGGTTCCACAACAGGCTTTTGTTTTGCGGGCATAACATCATGCTTTAGTTTTTGGGATGCCACATCAGTCTTGGATTCCTCAGGTACCACAACGAACTCTGGTTTCTCAGGCACCACAACACTCTCTGGTGTTTGGGATGCCACAACAGATTCTGGTTTCTGGGGTACCAAAACAGTCTTGGGCTCCTCAGATACCATAACACGCTCCAGTTTTTGGGGTGCCACAACAGGCTTTTGTTTTCGGACCACTCTAGCAGGTTCTGGTTCTTGAGGTTCTACCTCTTGAGGCTTTGATTTTGGGGGTCCTGCAATGGCCTTTGGTTTTCGGGAAACTGGAACAGGTACTTTCTTTTCTGGGAAAGTTTTCTTGGCCACTTTATGTACATAAAAGATATTAGTTCTAAATTTAACAACTGCACAGACAATCATACCGAATTTAAGTGAATCATAATACATAAACCCACAATTACAATGGAAACATTAAAAGCATATCAGGTATCAATCATTTATGTTGGCCTTTTTGAGGATGAATATACCACATTTTGGCTTTTCTCCCTTTTCTCTCAACTGTACACACACACCCTGCCCCCCCAAGCCTCATGCCCCCATATGCAAGTGCACACATGCACTGATAGCATAACTTAAGCTTTAAGTAAAATCCAAGATAATTATAAACAGAATGGACAGGACAAAAGATATTAATAACATTGCAGGTAATAAGCTGAAGACTCTTTCGAGAATTAGCAGTGATGGCTTCTAGTTTTTCTTGGTGGAGCTTCTGGCATTTTAATTATATTGATATCTTCTGTTCTTAGGTACTGGAATGGGTACTTTCTTTTCTTCTACTATTAAAGATGTTAGTTGTGATTGTTTTCATGAACCCAAGTGGGTAGAAGAGTAAGAATAATCCAAAATAGTAAGAAGAATTGAAGTATAAAATAGAGACAATTCAGACATCCAAGACTTGTCACTATTCTTCAAAAAGACCTATGTATGTCTGTTTCACATGCATATGCAGATACATAGAACAAGTATAATTTAGAATCTCAGAAAATAGAAGGCCTGGAACATCACAATGTTAAAGAAAAGAAGAAAAATATTGCTTTTGTTATTTTATTAATGTTGAGATTTACCTTGCTCTGGTAGAGGTTCTGGTTCTTCAGGTGCAGCCTCTGGTTCTGGGACAACGACAGGTTCCGGTTCTTTCGGCACAACCTCAGGTTCTGGTATTTTAGGCACAGGTATTTTCTTTTCCGGAACAACTTTCTTCGGCACCTCAGGTTCTTTAAAGATATTTATTTGTTTTACTTTCAGGAATTTGAAGAATAGGAATTAAAAAGGCTACAGTAGCTCCACGGTGAAAATTATCAAACAGCATCAGAAAAAAATTATGCCTTATAAACAGTCTGTGTTTTTTTTGTCTTGCTCGATGCACACTATTAATTGTCATTGTTGCTTATTGGGAGCTATTCACAAGTGAAGAAGACAATACATTCTGTAACATTTATAAATATTAAAATATAAAAAAAGAGGACAACACAAACTTTAAAAAGATAGTATTAGAGAAACAGATTAAAATTTTTGTGTGATTTTATCAGTTTTGAACATGTACCTTTAGGTGGTGGAGGTTCTGGTTTTTTAGGAACTTCAATGTGTACTTTTTCTTCTGAAACCATTTTCTTGGGCACTTCAGGAACTTTAAAGAAAGTAATTAATTTTATTTTTATGAAATTCAAACATACGTCTGCAGTGTTAAGACACTAAGAACAAGTAAAACTCAGGGACATCAAAAGCATCAGTGATTTTGAATGTGAATATCAGCTTCATTCTTTGCCTACAGAAAATTCTCTCTGATGTCTCACTGAGGTACAGATACAAAAATTACAATTTAAACAACAAAAATATTTTATAGAACATTTATGGTAAAAGTAAATTACCAATACGTTAAAATGTTACTCTAGACAATGAAGGGTTTTTCTTTCATGAATTGTGTACAGCAGTTACCTTTAGCTGGTGGAGGTTCTGGTTTCTTTGGTACTTTAACTGAAACCTCTTCTGGGACCACTTTCTTGGATACCTCAGGCACTTGAAAAATATTAATAACTTTTACCATAAGAATTTCATAAAACAACATTAAAGAATAACAACAGAACAGTATTCATGAGAATGCTAATTACCGAGATCTATTTTTTTCACTTGAAAAACCTTTGACAACAGAAGAAAATTCTAACAAGGGTTTTGGGTACTATCTTTTAAAGTGTTAAAACAATAAAAGAGTGATGGTTTTGATTCTGTTAATTTTTTTCATAATGACAAGTACCTTTAGCTGGTGGAACTGCTGGTTTTTTAGGCTCCACAACTGGTATTTTCTCATCTGGGACTTTCTTGGGCACTTCTGGCACTTTAAAATTAATGATTATGTTAATACTAAGAATTTAAAGAAATTTAAATAGCATTAAAGTGGAAAAAGAAACAAACAAAATGACACCAAGTAACATCAATTAAAGATAATACCCTTTACCAAATAGGCTTTTTGCTCTCAATCTAGATCGCGAGTCATTTGAGAGGAGTAAAGAGGCTGCTCCCAAAAATGAAATACAAAAAATCACAGTTTGTAAGATAGAAAGATGGGGAAATAGTATCAAAAAGTATCAGTGAAAGTAATACAAATTATTGCCATAGTTTTATTAATGACAAGTGCCTTTAGCTGGTGTGACTTCTGGCTTTTTAGGAACAGCAACTTTGATTTTCTCTTCTACAACTACTTCCTTGGGTGCTTCAGGCATTTTAAGGAAAGAGATTGTTTTCAGGTATTATATGGAATTTTACAGCTATGTTCGAAACTCTTTAGTAGAAATTGCAAAGTAAGGAGGTTCTTAATGGAGCCATTGGTTTGACTTGTTTATTGATTTAAGATTCTTTTATGTCCCTGTAAAGTCTGAGGAAACACCTCAGAGTTTTTTGGAGTTTCTTCACCTTCTACATTACATAATTTTTCCATTTTATTCAACTAGCTGCTGAACCTCCATTTGACTAAGGCTGTCATTGTCCATTCTGTATTCCTTGTCACATTCTTCTATGCACGATGATTTCTTGGTATCAATTTTTCATCTATACACATAGATGTGTGTTAGTCATCTGTATCACTTGTTCTATACTTTGAAATTATTAAACTTTCTTTTGGGGCTACTTTTTCACTGTTAGTCAGGAGTATTTCAGATCACAGAAGCCCTGTTCTCTCTTTACGATTTCTGCTGTGGTTCTCAAGTATCAGTCTCATCTCTGCCTAGTCACATCAGTATTTCTAACACACTTGTACACTGATTATAGCTATGATTCAAAAAGAAGAATTTTTTTCAAAACAGTAGTATATATAGAACTCTGGGCACAGAAAATAAAAGTAACAGGACAACATAAACAAACTGTCAAAAACCTAATCTGCACAATGAAGGCAGAGGTTTTTTTCTCTTCCAAATTTTAGTTATCTGTAGTGCAACATACCTTTGGCTGGTGGTGGTTCCACTTTTCTGGGCACAGCAATGGGTACTTTCTCTTCTGGAATTTTCTTGGGCACCTCTGGCACTTCAAAGAAAACAGCATTCAGTTTTGTTATATTTAAGGCATTTAAAAATATGTAAATTATTAAGACAAAAGAGTGTCCCAAGAAGCATATTGGAAAGAAATGTAAGATAAGATACAAAAAGAGGTATGTCATGCAAAAAATGTTGTATACTATTACATATTGCTGGGATTTTTTGTAAATGAGAAATAAAGGGTAATTTTTTCTTTTACTATAAACCCTATTGAGAAAGAGAAATATTCTCCTCAGAGAGTCACCATTATTGACATATAAGCTTTCGGTGGTGTTAATCTTGGCTTTTTAGGCACAGCGACATTTACTTTCTCTTCTGAGACGGATTTCCTAGGACCTTGAACACTTTAAAGATATTAGTGTACTTCTAAGAATTACAAAACTGAAACATGCAATACAGAGAAATAAGACAAAACAAGTAGATGTATAAGGATACTCTGACAACAGTTACATATTCTGAAAAGTCTCCATGATTCCATCCCCCTGGCAAATAACAGTTTTAAGCGACTTTGCTGAGGATCTTTTGTTATGCAGTGGTGTCACGCCACACAAACTGCTAGTTCAGGCAGAATTCTAAAATATCTGAATGAATTGTAACAACTGGTTTCTCTGCCTAATGCTATTTCCGTTCAAAATTAAATCAATTGACCCCTAAGTTTAACAAGAGCAGTGTGAAAGAGGAAGTGTATATACTTCTTGCTTGAGTATAGATAGAATTTCTGAGGCTGTTTACAGTACCTATAAACACCCATGAAGTGTTCTGTAAATCTCACTGCATGTTGACTTAGCTAGAGCTTTCCTTATTTTTAGTCCCTTTGACTAGTTTCTGACACAATTTCTGTGCCATCACAATGGATTACCATTGGGTAGAAGAAATTGACAAACTCGACTAATTTTTAATGATCAACAAAACAAGGGACAGAAGAAACTTGAAGAAAAAAGGAAAAGGAAAAGGAAAAGGAAAAAGAAAAAGAAAAGGAAAAGGAAAAGGAAAAGGAAAAGGAAAAGGAAAAGGAAAAGGAAAAGGAAAAGGAAAAGGAAAAGGAAAAGGAAAAGGAAAAGGAAAAGGAAAAGATATGTTGACCTATACCTTTGGCAGGTGGAGCTTCTGGCTTTTTAGGCAGAGGGACAGGTTTCTCTTCAGGAATAGTTGTCTTGGGCAATTCAGGCACTTGAAAGATATTTACTGATTTTAATTTTACGACTTAAAGACAAGTTGAGAAACAGGAAAAGGGACATATACAACATAAATGCCACAAATCTGACACAAGTGGACCATGAACTATTAAATCAGAAAGAGTGTAAGAAACAGAAAAGACGTTATCAACAAAAGGCCCCAGTTCTATTAGGCTATTGAAGTACCCTTAGATGGTGGAGATTCTGGTCTTTTAGACACAGGAGTAGGTTCTGGTTTTTTAGTCACAGCAATAGGCACTTTTTCTTCTGGGACAGCTTTCTTTACAACTGTGGGCACTTCAAAGATATTAGTTCATTTTAAGAATTTATGTAGGATAGAAAGACAAGTCATAAAAATTCCCATTTGTAATGTAAGTAAGGTACTAAACACAAATATTAGTTACACTGAACAAGAACTAAACCATGAACATGACTAATTTAATGTTCCTGGAGTTCATGACTTTGCAAATTGGAGGAAGCGATGATGAAGAAGATGTATACCTCTAGGTGCTGGAGCCTCCTCTTCTCTATGAACAGTAGAAATTTCTTCTTCTATGTGCATCTCCTCATAAACTTCATGTACTTGAAAGATATTAGTTTAAATACTTAAATTAACTTAGAAATCTTCAGAATACAGACAATGTGAAAGATAAAAACCAAATTCAATCAAATATTCAAGCTCATCTTAAGATACACAGGTCTATTTTATATCTAACCTCAAAATTAGGATTCTTTCAAGTGAGGGAAGAAAAAAATCTCATATTCTACCCTGATGTGACCTCTGCAGCTTGCCAGAAGAAAGATGTGTGATACGTTCTAAACTGGGCTACTCCCTTGAGTGCAGAGTTATGCCCTGTCTATCTAAGCTCTGTCACTTTTTCTGCTTTATTCCCGCCCCAACCCCCCCCCCGACTGATCCAAGTAACAAGGTCCCTTGAAATTGCCTCTTTTGTACATAAAGCTAATCTTCCCCTTAAGAACAACTACAGGTGACATAGTTTTAATTTTTTTAAATTAATTTTATACTGTTGCACCTAACTAAAGCTGCTAACTGAACTCTAGTTTATGGTAGATAGAATGTTCTCAAAAAAGTTAAAATTTGTATATGATAACATATTTTTTATTCTTCAAAACCCACTCAAAATTTGTTGTACCTTTAAGGTATGAAGCTTCTTCTTTAGGTAGAGCAGGAGGTATTTTTTCTTTGCGGACAGCTTTCTTTGATACTTCAGGAACTTAAAAATATTGGTTTATTTTAGAAATTTGCATTAGGAAATAAGTAGTACGGTTTTGTAAAAAAATAAAAAATTCTACTAGCACAATATGAAAATACATGGTATTAGCCTGTGAATACAACTCAACAACTTCACTCTCTGGAGTTCACTGTTTTTCTGACTCCTAGGACTTACAGGGCTGAGTTTGCCCTTCTCTGAAAAGATAGTAGTTACAGATTTTTTTCTTATTAAACAATCTTTAGGAATTTTGGCAATTTAAAGGGTTTTATTTTTTTGAAATTTCAAAATTACCTATGAGCAAGCTAAAACTCCACTGCAATTAACTAAAAATTCTGTTTCAAACATCTATTGAGCTTTTCAGCACTGGAATTGTATTACAAAACTATGTTTTTATGAAAAAAATTTTGTGGCTTTATATTTTGTCCTAACTTGAAGTCTTACCTTAATCTTGACTTTATTAAAGCCCCTGACATGAATGCAGAGTGCTTCTGTAAAAAACTTCTACCACAATCTTTTATTTTATTTTATTTTATTTTATTTTATTTTATTTTATTTTATTTTATTTTATTTTATTTTTAATACTTTGTCAGAGAAAGTATTTTGGGAAACAGAACATGAGACAAGAAGTCAAAAAAATATAAGGCTAATCCCTGGCCCTGCTATGAATTTCCTGCCTACTAAATTTCTTTGTATTTGTCTAATTTTGTCTTTCTAAATTTTAAATTCTTGATTTAGAATGTATCAATCTGTTTGAGCAACTGCTAACACAAAACAAAAATAAGAACTTTTAGAAAATGTTCCTTGAAATTTTTTTCCTGAATGATGAATTATTATGTCTTAATAATTGTTCATTAATTTAACATACAAAGAAACATGCTGGAATATTTTTGCAATTCTTTGTAAATGGTTGAAAAATGTTTATGTTTTTAATTTTTGATCTCTCTATGTATGGTCTCTTTCTGAGGTAAAAACAAATAGGCAAAATTTACTCTTACAACAAGAGATCAAATGGAAGAAAACTGTATATAGCACCTGGTCATGTTGTTCAAGAAAAACAAGCACGTTTAGTTTCTCACTTGATAAAGAGGCTACAGAAAATACATTTGGAGGTCATGTACCTTTAGCTGGAGGAGCTATTTCTGTAGGTACAGCAGCAGGTGTTTTCTTCAATGGGACAGTTTTCTTTGACACTGCAGGTACTTCAAAGATATTATATATTTTTAAGAACATTATAATATACAAAATGTAAGTAACAAAGAAGCAATGACAGACACATAGCATCTAAGGAAACATTAGAATGAACACATTAAATAACAGATCACCACACAGATGGAATGATGAAGATGAATGACTAATTTGTAGGGAACACATTGCTTTATAGATTGCTTGAATAGTTGGTGTACCTTTAGCTGCTGGAGCTTCTGGTTCACTAGGCATAATGACAGGGACTTTTCCTTCTGTTGGAACTTCTCCGTAAGCTTCAGGCTCTTTAAAGATATTAGTTTATTTTACATACTTTAATATTATTTACAAGACAAGATTAGAAAGACAACTTATCATGCAAAAATGCAGACATGTATATGGACAAAGAGCTGTTTGAACATAAATTATTTCTGTATCTGATTTCAGCCTGATCATTTACCTACTATTGCTAGAAGTGACCATTCCCAATTAGTAAAATACAAATTTACAGAAATATTTAATTTTATTTTCTAATTACTTAGTTCTGTATATTGGATAGAAATTGTAATTGAATTTCACATGTCCTCATCTGGCGTTAACTCTCTATATGCCAGCTCAAAAATTAATTAAGCCTTACTCAGGATGGCTCTTAAACCAATGTCTACTTAAGTTCATTTCTTCGGTCCAATGTGGCTAAAGTGCTTTACTGGATCAGAAACTTAGTTTCTCTCTTATTTATGTTTCTTTCTTCCATTAATAGAGGGGAAATGAACATTTTAAAAATGCTAAGCTATAAGTACATTTGGGGGGAGAGAAGGTCTCAAAGACATGGATGGAAGTTACTTTTAAATAATTAAAAAAAATTAATTGAAAATGTCTCACATTTTACAGAACAATCTAGAGCACAAATTGATACATTCTCCGCGATTTACTGCTTGGTAAATGTGTCATTGATGTACCTTCATACAAAAGAGGCTCCTCTTCTCTAGGAATAATGGTGGGTACTTTCTCTTCAAGGACAGCTTTCTTATGAAACTCAGGAACTTCAAAGATATTAGCTTTCTTTTAGTAACCTCAAAATAATTTTCAACTTTTAAAATCCCAAACAGAAATATACCCTGAAAACTAAGTTCTTTTGAGGTCCCAAATACTATATCTTTTCAAGATTAAAATATTACACAGTTCTAGAATTGTCTTGCTGGAACAATTAAATACGTGAAGAAATTTATAGTTTCCGCTCTCAAAGATTATAAGCCGTTTGCTTTTCTCACTGTATCATCATGCTTTTCCTTCTGATATGTGTAACAGCTTCAACGGTTTTAACTTGCTAGGTCTTGCCCTATTACTTCACCAATATCATGACCAATGTATTGGCTTCAAAACCCCAGTTTAAACTAAATTCACAACTATACTACAAATATAAAAGCACTGAAGGTTTACATACCGGCAGTGTGAGTAATGATACCTCCTCAGCATGTTTTCATTAATAAGTAAGTGTATTTACTGTTTAGCACATGTATAGCATGTATCTGAAATGTTTTCTTCAGAGTTTTCAATTTATCACTGAGAGCTGAATCTGCACTGAGAGACTAGATACTCTTGCCACAGTGTAAAGAGCACGAGGATCATTTTAGAAGGTGTTAGCTGGGAAAAACAACAAAAACATTTCCTTTCCATAAAATCTCATATCAAAAGTTCCTTTACCTTTCATTGGTGGAACTTCTATTTCAGGTGTATGTGTAGGTTTCTTTTCTTCAGGGACAGTTCTTTTGAAAACAGCTGGCCCTTTAAGATATAATTTACTTTTAGGGCTTTCAAAGTTATTTGGAAGAATTTAGAAAGAAGAAGAGCAAATCTAAGAAGGAAGATTTATGAAACAACAAAGGATGAAATGTTTCCTGAAAGAACATCTATGTTACAAAGATTAAACAGAAGAATAACATATCAAAAAAATATTCTTGAAAGATGGCCGTAGATTTGGATGGTGGAATCTCCTTCCTTTTTAGAAGAAACAAAAATATTCTTTCTTTCTGAACTACTTTCATATGTAGCTGAACAACAGAACACACATTTTTAAAGCGACTCACATATTTTCATCAAATGACTTGAAACCAACAGGCAAAAAAAGACTCAATCACAAACAGTTGAAAAAAAACACTGTGGGGACATAAAACATATGCACATCTTCTTCCACAAATAATGAAGACAAAAGACTGAAGTCAGACTTCATGATTCATGAGGACAATGCAGAGGAAGTATACCTTTAGCTGGCGGAGTAATTTCCTTTTTGGGAACAGCAGGTATTCCTTTTTCTCTTGGAACAGGTTTCTTCGGCACCGCTGGCACTTTAAAGACATTGGTGGGTTTTTAAAGATTTTTTGCAGTACGAATATTATGTAAGAATAGAAGTTAAACAAAAAGCAAACAATTCAAAGAGTCAGAAAATTTGGAAAAATACAAAATACAATGTCCTCAATTGCTATTGAGTGGTGACCTTTCAGGCCACCCATCTGGACTATTTTGCTTGGCTGACACAACTAGAGTCTTCGGTATTCACTGAAAGAAAAACACTGCACTAGTTGGGTGAATTTTTGACTGGGATAAGCCTGAACAATTAGTTTTCATGAACTGTCAGCTCTAATTAATGCCAGTTGGGAATATGGTAAGGCTTTAATTTCCTATCAACTAACTCCAAGTCTTTGTGCAAAAAAACACCCCTTCCCCACTGATTTTGTTCTGATAGTTCATATGAGAAACAACTATAAAAGTGAGCACAAGATTAATTTCTGGCAAATTAAGTGCTCTGAACAGAAAATTACAGAGCTCCAGACTAGTACAGAAAGTCTACTAGCATCCACTGACAGTTGCTATTCAAGACACTTTTGTAGAGCCTGGTACAAAGAACACCTACTAAAAGCATATGCACTCCGGCACATCATTAGGTTGAAGAAGGTCCTACTTTTTTAGGATTCTGTAGGAAACTAGAGTTTCACTGATAAGGCACTATAGCTCAACAGACTTTTATTAATTTATTCATCTGCTTGTTTTCAATGATCAACTATAAAATGTCACTAATATTGCGACAGCAAAAAATAAATCTTGAAGGTCCTACCTGCACTTCCTTTGTCCCCAGGAAGTAATTTGTCTCGGTTTTGATTTGTTAAAGCAGTATTATTTTTTAGTAACTTAGTCCCTGTCTTTGACTGTACTGTGAAAGAAAGTTAAGGGTCTAGCAATCAAATCAGAATAGGTAAATTGCTGGATTTGGGGATTCAGGGACTCAGGCAGAAGGCTATGTTTTTAAATTTGTCTAATAGCTGATGTACCTTTAGCTGGTGGAGCTTCTTTTTTAGGAACAGGAACAGGTACTTTTTCTTCTGGCAGAAGTCTTTTAGGCACCTCAGGCACTTTAAAAAATGTTTCATTATGGATTTTAAGTTATTTTTGAGGAATTACAACAGATACAAAGACAAGCAGGCAACAGATTCAAGCAAGCAGAGCAACCACTCATTTGTAGAGGAACCTTCTCATCATTTATGCAGACACGACTGAACAGCCACTTATCTCAGAGCTATTGAGCAACAAAAGCTAGGGAATATCAGCATGCATCTTTCTGGTACATTTTAGATGCACTTTCTGTTTGGCATGAGGGATTCCGTGATCATAAATTTAAATGATGAGAAGGAAGGTCCTACATGAGTTTTAACATCTCTGTAGCTCACAGGAGCTAAACTGGGCAAAAGAAATAAATATTGACACATAAAAATATTTAATTCAGGCTGAAGCTGAACTGCGTGAGAAAATTATCATTTACTTTTCTTGTGTTATATCTACATTAGCGCACTCTTGGGCAGTCAGATGGGGAATCTTCCCATTCCACTCTGAAGGGAAGAATTCCTTAGGAAGGAGTAGGAGAGAAACAATCTTTGAATGGATTTATCATTACCAGCAAAAGACACACATAGGACCACCTATGGGGAAAAATATAAATAAACACCCAAAGGAGGCTTAAGCAGCAGCTGGAAACTGTAAGAATAAAGAAATCATGACTTATACCTATAGCTGGTTGGATTTCGTAAGCCTCCTCGTATACCTCCTCGTATTTCTCATAGATCTCTTCCTTCTCCTTAAACTCATATTTTTCATAGACATCCTCTTTCTCCTCAGCTTCCTCTTCATATTCCTGTTCCTGAATCTCCTTATATCTCTCAGGTTCTTCAGGTTCTTCATACGCCTCAATTTCTTCCGTTTCACGAATCTCTTCAAATTCTTCAATAGTTCCGTATGTCTCATACTTCTCATACTCTTCATATGTATACTCATACTTCTCCACCACAGGAGCAGGAGCAGCGACTTTTTCTTTCTGGACAATTTTCTTGGACACTTCAGGCACTTTAGAAACAGTATTATTGTTACTACCTTACAATTATTTAATCTGTTTTTTACAGTTGGTGAAGACGATCCACACAGAACAGAAAATGTACATGATAACCACAAGCATAAGTTACATTAAAATATAAGAACATGCTCCTGAAACAGTATATATATTATAAAAGATTTTAGGAATGAGGAGGAAAACCAAATCTTTTTGGAATAAGAAAGGAATGAGGAGAAATAAGAAGAAATATATCTGTACCTTTAGTCAGTGTTGGTTCTTTGGGTTTGGGCACGACAGCTGGTACTTTCTCTTCTGCAACAGCTCTTTTACGCACCTCAGGGACTTTAAAGATATGGATTTCTTTTAGGAATTTTAAAAAAACACCTTAAAGCAGCATACGTAAAAAAGCACAAGAAGCAGAGCTTTACGGTTCTACAATGCAAACATTGATAATGAAGAGTTTTAACATAAATTCAAGCAGAAATCTCATACAACAAAGACAAAAGTTAGAAAGAAGAAGGTCAAGAGTATTTTTTAGCATAAGTATTAATTATAATCAGGAGTACATATACCTTTTGCAGCTGGAACCTCCACTTTTTCAGCGGGGGCGACAGGTACCTTCTCTTCAGGAACAACCTTCTTAGGCATCTTGGGTACTTTAAAGATAGGACCTAACTTCAGTGATCTTTTGCACAATTTTTAAATAGACACAAACCCAGAAGCTTAGAAACAGCAGAACAGAAACTTACTTACAAACAAGCAAATAGTATAGTGACAAATGTAATACAAGACAGACACACTAAAATGTCCCTTGCTAAACTCAACTTGTATGAAGAATGTAATCTATTAATGATAAGAGCATTTACAAATTGCAATACCTTTGGCTGGTGGAGCTGGCACCTTTTTAGGAATGGGTTCTTTCTTTTCAGGAACAGGTTTCTTGGGCATCTCAGGCACTTTAAAGACATTATTGTATTTTAAGAGTGTCATCCGCCAGTAGTGTGAGAAAGACAACAGAAAACATATACAAACAGACATAGTGAAATAAGAACTGATCTGCAGGATATATTTTAAATGTTTTAAAGATGAAACAGAAATAAAAACAAAAGACACTTTATATCCATAGGCAGACTTCTGGAACAAGTCAAATCGTTTCAGAGCTTATTTTTCGCTAGGAATTTGACTGGCACTCTGAGACATCAATACAGAAAGAGAGCAGGGACACAAAACTAACATAAATAACAAACAAAATAAAATAAATAGAGACACTGAATGAGAACAACAACACATTGTTTTCCTAGGTATTAATTTATGTACCTTTTGCTGCAGGAAGCTCCTGTTTCTCAGGAGTAGGTACAGGTATTTTTTCTTTTGGGACAGGTTTCTTAGGAATCTCTGGCTCTTTAAAGATATTATTTTGCAAATACATTTTAAAATTACTTTCAGAGCATTAAAAACATGAAAAAACATGAAACACAATCCCAAGCTCCCCCAAAAGATCATCAAGATTTACATACAACTTAGAACAAGAAATAAAGATGAATTTTAATGAACCCAAAAGATCTCAGGAGTAACTTGGAAGAAAATATTGTGTACCTTTTGCTGGTATAGTTTCCTCTGGAATAGGTTCCTCTTCTTCTTCCTCAGGAACAAAAATGCGAACCTTTTCTTCAGGCACAACTTTCTTTGCTACCTCAGGCACTTTAAAGATATTATTTTAAGAACTTTACTTTCACAACATCACTAAGAAAAACTCATAACATAAAACACAAGGACACCAACTTTAAAGTAACAAGAGTAATAAAAATAAGGGAACCTCTATTAGCTATTTTTCACTCCCTGAATATGGCAAAGTGTAATTGGGTTATAAGGATTACATGCGGATTATCTCTTTTTCCCAATTCTTAATTACACAGCATCATTGCCAACAGAAAATATTAGCAAGATATGCTACAAACAAGAGGTTGTAGAAGATTACTAGCAACTAATTTTTTACATAAAAAACTTCCAATGTCTGCTTTTCAATTTTTTTCTAAAAATTGAGCTGCTGAGGTAGAATTTGCTCAGCACCAAAGGGTTGCCTCTGCAATAGTCTGCCTCACTTTGAATTTCACATTTAGGGTATATCCTCAGGTTATTTGTATGGTCAGTTGTGATTTGATTTTATTTTTATAGAAGTTTAGCTAAAAGGCTTGAGATTTTGGCATACTGTCAAGGTACATGTCAAAATGATCTCCCTGAATTGAAGAATTTCCAGGTAAAGGCCTGTAAAAGGTTATTCCAGGTATTTTGCTTAAACAAAATTTAAATTAATTTAAACATTAGTTCTGAATAATGATATCACAATGAATTATTTCATTCACAGTAATCACTTAAAATGGAAAACAAGTAGATCATTCAAGGCCTGATTCCTAGCCCGCTGAAGTCAACAATATAGACAATCAAGCCCTGCCTGAGACCTAGCACTGCTCACTACAGGGGAGCCGCAGGGCGCTGGAACCAAGGATCTGACTTTACATGAGTATAAATTGATTTTTAAAATGAGGTTCCACTGAAAGATGAAAACATAAGGGAAAGGAATTAATCTGCATACTCCAAAATGCGATATACCTTTAGTTGGTGGAATTTTCTTTACTTTAGGAACTGCAACAGGTACTTTTTC
Organism: Burhinus bistriatus; assembly: GCA_013397275.1. Taxonomy (NCBI): domain Eukaryota; kingdom Metazoa; phylum Chordata; class Aves; order Charadriiformes; family Burhinidae; genus Burhinus; species Burhinus bistriatus. The sequence continues at coordinate 12,423 of VYXH01009209.1, read as the reverse complement.
TTCTGGGACAGCTCTCTTGGGCACCTCTGGCACTTCAAAGATATTGTTTTGATAAGAAAATTTCAATTACTTTTTGAGCATCAAAACTACTAAAACCACAAAGTCACAAAGATCAATAAGATGAAGAAAACTCCCCTCAGAAGGATAATTAAGATATAATCCAGCTTAAAACAGCCAATAGAGATGAAGGTCTTTTAATGAACTGAACAAAACTCTGTGATAATTTTCAAGAAGGAATGTTGTACCTTTTGCTGGTATCTCTGGAACAGCTTCCTCTTCCTCTTCTTCTTCAGGAACAAAAATAGGTACCTCTTCAGCAGGAGGTCTTGGTACTTCTGGCACTTCAAAGATAGTATTTAATTGTAGAAAACTTAGACACAACATCAGAAACTGAGAGACAACTTACAGAGAAGCTAAAGAGTATGAATTAGCAAGCACATTTGTCACAAACAGCTACAATACTTCAGGTAAATTCTAACAAGGAACATATAGAAAAAATAAGAAACATCATCCACATGTTCAGTTGAGATAAGGAGAGATACCTTTGGCTGCTGGAGGTTCTAGCTTTTTATGTACAGGGACAGGTACTTTCTTTTCTGGAACTTTCTTGGGCACTTCAGGCACTTTAAAGACATTTTTGTTTAAGAAATTAATTTTCAATGTAACATAAAACATAGTAAAATGATAACTGTAACTGCTATTAAGATAACTACACAAATATGGCAAAATTTAATTGTGTATGAAAGATAACATTGATTGTATCCACAGATTTATGCACAGATGAAAACTTACAGACATACCGACTACAGCATTAGAAATTAGCATAGAAAGGCTAAGGACGAAGTCTAGCTGTTTAGGTACATTGTTTATCTTTTGGAGCATCTGTTTTTGAAACAGAGAGTAGTTTTAGATAATTTAGATGCATAAGATCTGAAAGACAGAGATGATACAAGACAAAATCATAGAAATTTTCAAAGTGCAGAATAAGCATAGCATCCATGACTAACAGAAATGGCCACAATACAGTGTCCTGATCAAACATGTGTCAGTGACTGGTTCAGTATCAAACACACAAGGACGAGGAATGGCATTGTTACTTGTAGTCTTCTAAAGCTGAAGAAACAAAACTAGAATTCTGCAGTTGAACCAGAAACTGGTATACCTTTGGCTGGTGGAGGTTCTTCCACTTTTTTAGGCACTGGGACAAGTACCTTCTCTTCTGGCACAGGTTTCTTTGGTACTTCTGGCACTTTAAAGATATTATTGTAGTTTAAGAATTTCATTTTTGAACCATAAGGTCAAGAACAAAGTTATGAATCAATAAAGTGGAATGACAAAGAAGAATTGTCAAGAACATAAAATACTGTTCACTCTACATTACGTTAAAGAGGAAAGGTGAACAAAGACCAATTTTTTGAATTTTTTTTTTTAACACATTCAGTCAAGAGCTGATATACCTTTGGCTGGTACTTCCTTCTTTTTTGGTACAGTAACAGGAACCTTCTCTTCTGGCACAGGTTTCTTTGGCACTTCTGGAACTTAGTAAGATATTATTGTAAATTGAACTTGGCATAAGAATCTAAAACACCATGAAATAGAAGCTAGTGACACTAAACAATTGAACAGAAACACAAAGGACCAGAGTTCTTAAGAGCAACAATTCTTTTACTATCCTAGTGTTTAGCACAAGTGAGAAGACAAATGAAGTCTAGAAGACCTTTCTGTTCACAGCTAATTACAAGTTCATATACCTTTAGCTGGGGGAGCTTCTTTCTTCGGTACTTGGACTTTCTTTTCAGGTACAGGTTTCTTCGGCATCTCAGACACTTCAAAAATATTATTTTGGTTAAAAAATAATCCACAAGCTATTCAAAACAGAAATGAAACAAAAAAGACAGCAGCACAAACATTTCATATGAAGAGCCCCCTCCAAAAAGAGCAGAAAAAAGTAATGATCAACTAAGGCATCTGAAAAATACTGTGAATTACACATTCAGAGGATGTCTGCTAACATAAAGAGATGATATATACCTTTCACTGGAGGAGCTTCTTTTTTCTTCAGAATAGGTATTTTTTCCTCTGGAACAGGCTTCTTGGGAACCTCAGGCACTTGAAAGATACCATGAATGTTTTAGGTACTTACTTCTAAAACAACAGGAACATAAATTGCAAGCAAGCATCACGAATACATACCCAAACCAGACAGCTATGATTTAACATGGTTTAATCATTAAGACAAAATAAAATAGTGAACAGATTGTCTTAACTGCTATTATGTCCATTCTCCCTGCTTAGCCATTATGGCCATCAATAAAAATGTTTTTAACTTCAAGGGCTTATTTGCTGATCAAAAGATTGAGTTAAGACAGAGTTTGACTTTCTAGAACCAGCTATCAAAGATTAAGAAATGTCATGGTGAGGAAACTTGCAAGAATACAATTTTATCTTTTCCCTCCAATTTTTGGATGTTTATTACAAACATTGCAATAAAAAAACCTATTTAATTGATGTATTAGATATTTAGTGGTTTTACTACTTCGCCTTATTTTTTCCTAGAGATATGATCCTAACACTTTTCAGGCATGTAATAGGTTGCATCTGATCATGTGAATAGTCCAATTTTGTGTATTTATTGAATAAATATCGCTGATTACATTTTTTTTCTTCAGAAATTCCCAAGTGCTTTCTACATGTAAAAAGCAAGCACATCAAGTTTATCAACTGATTTACTCCAAACATACAAGTATAGACACATTGTAAATACCCAGCAGTTTATACCAGAATTTGTTGGGTAATGGCAAGGTTTATGAGTGGTTTACTTAGATGAAAAAAAAAAAAAAATCCTGACTGCTGAAATCAACTTATTTTCCCTTTAACTGCAGTGAGGCAAAGGTAATCCCACTGGTTCTGACCATACTGAAGAAAGTTTGGAGCACCTATAAATTAAACTTAACTACTATGATAGAGTCAAAGGAAATTTTAGCTAATCCTAATCTTCCTGTTCAGGATTAACCTGGCTTTTGCAGTGTACAGCCTCGCGTTTTCTTTATTAGGAAAAATGTGCTAATCAATATGTCAAAATTCTGGTGCAAACAATGTTAAATATAGTTTTGGCATTCATTAATTAGTGAAAAGACATTCTGAACTTCTTTTTGGGGAAGAGACACTATGGAATGATCTGAATCAGAACTGGAAAATATACATTTTTAAGGACTCTAAGATGATTATGTAATTTTGGAAAAATCGGATATAGTTGGTCCCTATCTTTATATTATGATGTAGAAATGCTTTATTACCAGTAGTTGTCCTCTGAGCAGTGAATAGTATGTTCATCCGGCACTGACAATGTTGAAAATTTACACCAGTACCATAAAAATTATTCCGAAGGAAAACACCTAAAACTAAGAGTATTTAAATATGGCAATTTAATAGTACTTTTATATCTTTGCTGTCCATGAAAATATATTATTCCCTTCAAGAAATAAATAAAGAACAACTATAGGGTTTTCAAATATTTCCAAGAGGAGGTCAATGAGACTTGTATTCCTAAATCTCCTATTTTCAAGTACCCTACCTATTTTCTAGATAAGCATATTTTTTGTCTGTGATTGCAGAATTCTCATAAACATTTCTAAGTATTTCAAGCACAGTCTGATAGCAAAATTGGACCCTAGATGAGGATGCAATAAAGTTCAGTTAAATTTTCTTAGTGGGTTATACAGACTTCATTTGAAAGAACATGTATGACATGGAACATTTAAATTTATAGAGGTAGTAGTAAAGAGTAGACGTACAGCCATTGCACAATTTCTACACTATATACTAATCATTAAACACCTTGAAAAGAGGCACACTCTAAAGCACACTGGAACATATTAAAACAAAACTTTGGTACATAAACAGAATGAAAAGATACTACTTTTTCTCACACAAATCCTAAAATTAAAGTATACCTCTAGCTGGTGGGGGAGCCTCCTCTTCATACTGGGGAACTTCTGACTCTTCCTCCTCATATTCAGGAACTTCCTCTTCATAATAAGCAGCTTCTTCTTCGTAATGGGCAACTTCTTCCTCTTCATACTGAGGAACTTCTTCATACTGAGGAACTTCCTCCTCATAGTGACTAACTTCTTCATAATGGTGGACTTCCTCCTTGTAATGGATTACTTCCTTCTCATATCTGGTGGCTTCCTCCTCTTCGTATTTTGGAATCTCTTCTTCCTCTTCATACTGAGGAACTTCAACATACACTTTTTCTTTTCGAACAACAGTCTTGCGTACTTCAGGCACTTAAAAATATATCAATTAAAAGAATCTTAAAATTTAGCACGTAGATCTTACTAATAATAAGGATCACAAGGCATTGTTAAATAAGAATGAAATGAAAAGAACATTCCATAGAAAACAAATCAATATTCACTGTACATGGAACACACAAGACACAAAAAACATATATACTATATATTAATACACTATCCAGTATACCTTTGGCTGGTGGTCTTGCCATTTTTTTAGGAGGATAAATTGGTACTCGTTCTTCAATGATAGCCCTCTCTGGTACATCAGGCACTTAAAAGATACAGTACATTTACATTTAAGAAATTTTAAAAGTGTTGTTTAAAAGCAAGAATATTCTTGGCAAGAAACACAAAAAGATAACTTACAAATACGTGACTGATATGTAAAATACAAGTGTGCTTATGGACATGTAATTATGGAAGCCATTAAGCTGCTATTCAATTAAGTAACAACGAACATTTCAAGATCCCAATATAAGCAACTGATATGATTCCTGTTTCATCCCCTGCTACCAGCAGTGAAGTTAAGCTTGCTAGTGAGCGCAACTCAAAATCCAACTTCAACCAATTACAAAACCACTAAATCCCACTGTCCTCTGTGGCAGCCTCTCTCCACAGCAATGACACTTCACGCTACCTTGGTAATAGATCAAGAGTTCTCAACCACTGGTAACAAAAGATTTGCATAGGAAATTCTAGATAAAGATGGGGGAGCACATAGAGAGAAACTTTGTGAGTGACTGACAACGAATAAGAGCTCTGGTCTAATTAAAGGCAAAAGGATTAATTGCTTAGTGAGTAAGATATTTTTCCTGTTCTGTCGATTGCTTTACAAAGCGGCTTGTTTGTTCAGGCGTGGCAAGGAGCCTTTGCCTATGAGTAGGAAAATTTCCAAAAGATTAATGTGTGAATATGTTCCGGTTTTAAGATTTATTCAGGAAAGCATGCATGCTACGTTTAGGCAGCATATTCTCTTTCTCAGAACAGCAGTGCATGGGTCTTGTCTTCTGAGGCAGGTGTCTTGGGAAATTTTTGACAAATATAACTGGAAACTGCACAGAAACTTACCCTAGCATTTTAGCATCTGGGAAACTACTAGGCTTGCCAAGTTACAGAATAACTTTGGCATTTTCTTAGAAGATTGGAGATCTTTCTGGTTTTCTTAAGAGATGGAATCCATTCTGTCAGTGACAGATTTGAGAATTTCTATGTGCTTCCTTCATGACAAGCTACAGTAAGCATAAATGAGTGGCTGCAAAAGTCTTGATGCTTGCTAAGTGGGTGTTGTTTTGGGGGCAATGTGAAGACTGACCAGCTCTTTAAATATTTTCTGGCAGAGCCCTGCTTGATATTTAGTTGTAAGTGCCAGGTACATCTGCATTTGAAATCTTAAACTAAAACTGATTGGAACTGGTAACTATGTTGATTTGATAACAAAAACTGCATTGTGCATGAGTGCTTTTGCCAGGAAGATCAGGTTCCTTTGGATTCTTTTGTCCTAGCTTCAACACCTCTATTTGGTATCCCATGGGAGAACAATTACATTTAATGTCCTTCTGCTTTGACCCTTTTTTTCCAGACCAGCTGGCATATTACCTGCGCCTTACAGAAAGCTAAAGATCCTCTTCCATCCTCCTCTTAGTACTGATGATCTGCCTGGCCCCCCATCATACTCCAACAGAGAGACTAAATAGATTATTTAATTTATTTATTTGTGATTGCATTAATATTTCATGATATGAATATGATAATGCTGTTTATCAACAGCAGCAGATCTGAAAGTAGTATGAGGCATCTTGTGGCTCATTTTTCACAAATTAATAGATTGCCTCCAAAAGTGGTAGAGCAATGAATTTTCTTTCAAAGCTGTGGACTTTATTCAAAGCCTTTGAGCTAGCAGGTCCAATATATGGGATTGTGCTAAGTGTCTCATCCAGGGAGGTAACAGCAGAGGTAAAGTTTTTTTCTTTGATCTTGGATTTAGATGAGGAATTGCTGTCACAGAACATGAAAAGACAGGCTTTTTTTTTTTTTTTTTCAGAATAGGAAAGCATATTAATAAAAATGAAGGAAAAGTCTGCCCTGTTTCCCCTTAAAGGTCAGACAGGTGGCAAGATTTGTAAAGGAGGACCTAGTGAAATGGTTAGGCTTCCACTATGACAACAGCAGTAAGCAAGAAGGAAAGATTTAAGCCTTTTGAGAGAAGGGAATAGTGTCTTGTGTATTCTGCAAGTGTCACTTTCAGGATAAACTGGCAATCTGCACAGGGCATGAAATTGTGTTTTGTTGTCTTTTTTTTTTTTTTTAAGTAGATGACAAGATAGAAATTTGGACATGGAATCTTTTTAGTCCATTCATACCTGTGTATGAAATCTCCTTTTCTGTGTGAAGAGAAATGGATATGTCCTCTGATATAGCCCAGTGTTCTTCTTCTGTTGGTACTTCAAAGACAGAGTCTAATGTTAATATTTTTCTCTGGTGCAATATAATGTACAATAATAAATGTCTCATTTGGGGTTTCCTAGAAAACTAGTGATTATTTCCTGACACCTCCCATACCCGGAGCAATTGGGAAAAATATGTCTCTAGTATTTCTCAAAGACCCAAGGTTCCCCTGGGACAATGGTGAAACTATAGTGGTGGACCTGGTAGTATTAGGTTAACGGTTGGACTCAATGATCTTAAGGGTCTGTTCCAACCTAAATTATTCTATGATTCTAACACTAGAACTTCAAGAAAGGTGCCAGACCAGCAAGCTTGAAGCTCTGGTGGCATTGCATGAGGAGAGTCTGTTCATAGATTAATCCATGGGCTGGAGTACCTTCTGGTGGTGGAGACACTTTTCTTTTTGGAACATCAATGGATATTCTTTCTTCTCTGGCAATTTTCTTTGGTGCTTCTGGTACTTTAAAGATAGTCATTGTAAAAATACTAAATTCTAAAAGAAATCACACACTTTCTGAAGTTCATAGGGAAGAAATATAGACAAACAATTGCAGGGAAATAGTATACATTTACATAGCAAAGATACGATAAACACAAAAATCACACCAGACATACAAACCTAAAGACATTTAAATTAACAGAGAAAATGACCAGCTGAAGCTTTAATGCATAGTAGCTAGATATGCATTAAGTATTTTGAAGACTATCAGTTTGGGGAGTTCAAGGAATAAATTACCCAGATAAATTAGACACTTTGAAACACCATATAATTTTAGTAACAGCAGAAATATAGTTAAATATTAAAATAATACCTACTAAAAATAATACATATAATATTAGAATAATAGAAATATAGACCAAAACACATTGAAAAGCAAACAGCGTATTCACACATCATGAAGTAAGATGGAATGATTAAGATGAAAGTAAGATGTAAATAATTTGCCTCTAGGCTCTTCAGAAATGTAATTAAACCACAGAACACCACACATACAGGATACATAACAAAATCACTGTTCAAACACAAGAAAATCACAGCAACAGAGGACATATTTGTAAGTTTGAAACCCTTTACTGAACATTGACAATGTTATAAAACATTGATCGTTTTTTTCTAAATGCGTTCATATTTATCTTCTCCACTGAGTAAGTGTCTTCACTCAGCTTTCCAAAGCTCTTAAGCAGCCAGAGTGATCAATGAAGTTAAATTGTGGCTAGAAAATGCAAGGAATGCAGGTATGTGACTGTTTTCTGTCACCTTCTGCATTCTTTTGCAAGGGAGAAGACAAAGGTCTTTTCATTTATAATCGAGTCAGGACAGACTGGGATTTCATTAACAAGGCAGATGATGAGTATGATGCACAGAGACATTTGATATTTAGAAGCCTTCTGTACTTGCAGAAGAACTTGTATACCTTTAGTTGGTGGAGCTGCCACTTTCCGTGAAATTGGAACAGGTACTTTCTCTTCTGGCACAGGCTTCTTGGGAATTGCTGGCATTTTGTTATTTTAAAAAAAAAAAAAAAGTTTATTTTAAAAGATTTTGAATTAATCACAGTTTATGAACTTAATCAGATGACAAAACACTAATGCAGAGACTTGACATTCTTGAAGTCAAATAAAAAAAAGACAGCAAACACTGAACATTACAGCTTGTGTTAGACAATTAGTCAAATATAAATCAGTATTCTGAAATAAGACTTCTCTTGTGTAGGTCTGAAAAATTATATACCTCTTTTTGGTGGAGCCTCCTCTTTTTTAGCAACTTCGACTTTTTCTTCTGTGATAATTTTCCTGTGCACTGCAGTCACTTAAAAATAATAGGTATAAGAATATTTAATTGCAATATTTGAAATGCAGACATACGTAAGTTTTTTCTACTTAATCTCATTTTTTTAAAAAGAAAATGCTAAGTAAACTTTAACAACAACAAAAATGAGACAGTGTAGAAGACTGTACTTGAAAGCCATAGCACAAAGATAAGTAAATAGTCAAAAGAAAGGGAGATTCAGACAGAGGTTACAGATGCTAATAAGCAAAAACATATTTAAGTAAAATGCCTAAACACAAATACTGCAAGGCCAAACAAAAAAGTCTCCATGATAATAATATTCTTAGTTTGTTTACCTTTAGTTGATGGAGGTTCTTCAACTTCTATCTCAAAAGTGGGCACCCGTTCTTCCGCAAGTTCTTAAAAAAGATTGTGCAACTTTAGAAAATGTGATTGATAAGGCTTAAGATAAAAGATGCAATAGCACACAAATCTCATCAAGATGACACAGGCCACGGGCCACATTGTAGACAAATGGACATAAGCACATGTTTAATGTTGAAGAAATTTGATATATGAGATATATTTTTTATCAACATGCATATATGTCAAAGACGGAATGCAGCAAAAAAGGCATTTTTTGCAACAGGAACAAACCACTGATATACCTCTTGCTGGTGGAGCCTCCATTTTTTTAGGCACGGGGACAGGTACTTTCTCTTTAGGAACTGCTTTCTTATGAACTTCAGGAACTTTAGAAAAATGAGTAAGATGAGTAGAAAGATGAGAAAGAATATTAAGGTGTAATATTTGTAATTGTCTACTACGTCACAATGTGTTTTACTGAGTTAACACAAACAATACTTGTCATAGTACAAGGTGGAATATGAGACAACCATTCATCACTGGAAGCAGACACTACCCATGTCAACATGTACAAACAAGACAGTAAGACAAACAAAATCCCCTAGAAGATACATCACCCAGATGAAGACATGGCTTATACCTTTAACTCCTGGTGCTTCCTTAGGGGCAGCTGGAACTTTGTGTTCAGGGACAACTCTCCTATGCTTCTCAGGCACTTTAAAAGATTACAATATATAGTTTTACAAAGAGGAGTAGTATCACTATAGCATGAACACATTTCCTTAATACAAAAAACCACAAATGGAGATAAACATATAGTGGCAACATAATGCTCAGAATGATGGAACAACCAATATTTTGTAAGTAAAAGAATGTATACCTTTAGTGGGTGGGGCTTCTTCTCTTTTAGGAACTGTTACCCTCTCCTCTATGTAGTAAGACTCTTCTTCAGTCACTTAAAAAGAGTAAAATAAAAAAATACTTGAGTTTAAGTATTTGACATCATGGCCCCAGAAAGCAACAAAATGTTTGTAAGACTAGAATAAGTAGCGTGCTTTACTAACAGACACCTCTGGTATTACAAAATCAAACCATCCTGCTCCCTCTGAAACCAGTGGAAAAACTCCAAGCAACTTAAATGGAACTGAGATTGAGCTCTCATCTTGTATTTCTGTGGAATTTGAAAATGCTCAGCATTTGAAGTACTAGATCAGCAATTTCCATTCCTCTGTCCACTAGTTCGCTAATGTTGGAATTCATTCAGTTTGAGAAAGCCTTTCTCCCAAATAAGGACAAAATTCCTTGACTAAAGCCATCCCTTGAAAATACTTTTTACAGTGTCACTTGCAATGGAAATTGAGTCAATCAGTGTATGTTATCATCCTTCACAGCATTATGTTATCACCAATAAACTTAGAGGTGGAAACAATTTAGTCATTTTGCAATGAAATAGTCTGAGGAACCAGAGTGCACTATGATATTCTGAAGGACCTTTACTTAATCTAGGCAACCTAGTGGAAGAGGAACTTCCAACAGAGTATTTTTGTAAAAAAAAAAAGGGCTGATAATCCTCAACATCCAAGAGATATCTCATTATTTTCACTGTATCAAAACACAATTAGTTACTACACTTTTCAAAAGCAAGTAATAGAAATTGTAGACATTCTTAGCATTAAAATTTATGAGATATGAGACATTTATATAGTAGTAAATTCTTCTTTATGAATAGAGTAGATATTAATCCACACTACTTTTGGTACAAAACAAAAATTACTTTTTGCTTTTGCCTAGTGTCCTGGTTTCAGCTGCGATACAGCTTTGGGTTTTTTTCTGGTAACTGCTGTGTTTTGGATTTAGTACGAGAATAATGTTGATAACACATATTGGTTTAGTTGTTGCTAAGTGATGTTTACATTAGTCAAGGACTTTTGCAGCTTCCCATAGAAGCTGAGAGGAAGCATAGACAGGACAAGCTGGCCAAAGGAATGTTTCATACCATAGATGTCGTGCTCAGTATATAAGTGGGGGTTGGCTGTGGGGCAGGAATCCGCAGTCACTGCTCAGGATGGGCTGGGCAATCAATCATCAGGTGGTGACAATGACTTGTGTTGTATCACTTGATTTTGTATATTCTTTTACCATTTTTTACTTCTTCTTCTGTTACTGTTCTATTAAACTGTCTTTATCTCAACCCATGAGTTTTTTTCCCCCTTCCTTTTCTCCCTCTTCTCCGTACCCTTCTGGGGGCGTGAGGAGTGAGTGAGCGACTGTGTGTTCCTAGTTGCTGGCTGGGGTTAAACCACAACACCTAGTATTCCTGAATTGTGGTCGTACCTTCAGAAATCTCTTCTCTGTGAATGGAAATAGACACTTCTTCCATTTCTTCTTCAGCCCATTCTTCAACTGTTGGTTCTTTAAAGAAAATTGTTAGGTTTAGTATTTTTGGTGGATGGATGGAGGGATCGATGGATGGAGAAGATGAAGACCAATTCTTACACATTCTATATGACAATGACAGATATGCATACAACACAGAAAGTGCTGTGCACACACATATAGATGATTTGCTCTAAATGATGTGTTTTGCCTATGCCCCATGTACCCTATTGTGTACTGTTGTGTCTCTCAGATATCCTTCACTGCTTAACTGTCAGTCCATCAGAATGCCTCAGCTCCCCAAACTTCCCCATCACACCAGCTGAGTCGGGGGGGGAAAAACTGTCAAAGAATTAGAGGTTGCTCCTTGATCCAGTTACATGAAAGTAAGAAGGACAGGAACAAGATGAGAAGGGTAGCTCAAGAATTAAGGAAAGTCTGGCTCGTGCACATCTACAAATGTGACTGTATCAGGGAAAACAACTTGTTTGGGGGTAAAAGGTTATTTTGCAGGAGACAAACAGAAATTAACACTGCACATATCCATATGAAAATATATTTGCATGTTCGTATTTTAGATAGATAACTTCCGTATCTGCTTTTAAAAACTCATTTATGCTTTTTAATAGAATATGTGCATTTTTTTGACTAGCTAGTTATTAATGGGATATAAAAATCATCAAAATGATGATTTCAGCTATCTTGGAGCAGATATTTTGTGGAATTATACTAAATTAAAATGACCGATCTCAACCTTCCTTGAGTATGAGAATGTGAACTAAAAGGGCTGGTGAGAAGCTAACACTGCAGAGAGAAATAGTATTGCTACCTGCAGGGATACAGAGACTTGTAGGGAGTATGACAAAATGAGTGGTTACAGTCCTAATTAGCGGAGTCTAATCTCAACACTACACATCCATACTTCTTACTATGATTTCATGAGAGCCTGATCTGAAGATCATTGTACTCTAGCAGAGTTTGAATTCTTGTCAATGGGGTGCAATGGAGCCAGCAGATCGATGCTTGGCTCCGAGGCTGGTGCTACTGGCAGGACTTTGGGTTCTTTAACCATGGCTTGATTTACAGAACACCAGGCCTGCTGATAACAAATGGGAAAAGCCTATCTCGCAGTGGGAAAAGGGTGCTAGGACAAGAGTTAGCAGGGCT
>VYXH01009200.1:110486-121634 GCA_013397275.1 Burhinus bistriatus | reverse complement strand
GGGGGGTGTCTGCCTGCTCCCCACAGCCCTTAACCCCCCCTGTTCCCCCCAGGGTAGGGGCACCCCAAGCTGGAGGGCACAGACTCAGACATGGCAGGGAGGAAGGAAGGGGTCTGGGTGCTGCCTGAGGTGCTGTGCACAGCCAGAGGGTCCCGCTGAGTTGTGTGGGGTGTCCCCCTCTCCCCTGGCTGCACTGCACCCCATTCCGGTGCCCCGCTCCTTGCCTCTCTCAGCTCATGCCCATCTCGTGCCCAGCACCAGCTGCGGCGCTGACCCCCTGCTCTCTGTCCAGGTGCAGTTCGGCTTCTGGCTGCTGCGTTATGTCTGCACGTTCATGCTCTTCATCCTGGGCATGAAGGCCCCGGGGCTGCCCCACAAGCCCTACATGCTGCTGGTCAACGAGGAGGAGCGGGACGTGGAGAACAGCCAGGTGAGTCCCAGGGCCGGAGCGGTTTGGGGTCGTGGCTGGGGAGGACCTGGGGACAAAATGGAAATACAGCTGCCCTGGGATCAGCACCTTCAGGAGACCAGGGAGGAGCGAGGTTTAGGGCTGCCGAAGCTCCCTGCCTGCTGTCAGCAGGATGCGGCCCTGCTGGGAGGACGGAGCGGGGACCCTGGGAGGGCAGGGCTTATTTTGTTGGTGGAGTGTTCCCTGGGGCCATTGCCAGCTGGGCTGGGGTGCCGGGGCAGTGACCCTTTGCTCTGCTCTCCCCCAGCCGCTCCTGCCCAACACTGGCAGGACCACCTCCACCTGGAAGGATTTCCGGAGGAAGCTGCGGCTGCTGGTGCCATACATGTGGCCAAGGGGCAACCACCTGCTGCAGGGGCTGGTGCTGTTCTGCATGACGCTCATGGGGCTGGAGCGGGCCATCAATGTCTTCGTCCCTATCTACTACAAGAACATCGGTGAGGCACCTGGAGCTTGGTGTGTGAGGCTGCCCACGACCTCACCAAGTGCTGGGGGTATCGCAAGTGACCTAGGGGGTTGCAGCGACCTGGCAGGAGCAGGGTCCAGGGGGTGAGGGACCAGCGTTGGGTGCTGGGACTGGTTCCCATGGGGCACCCAGCGATGCTACCTGCCCCTCTGCCCTGACCCATGCCACCCTCTCCCCAGTGAACGAGCTGACGGTGGGCGCTCCCTGGCACACCCTGGCCTGGACTGTCTGCATCTACGTGGGGCTGAAGTTTCTGCAGGGCGGAGGGGCTGGTAAGGACCACCGGGAATGACGGGATGCTGGGGAGAGGCAGCGTGGGCCACATCGTGCCAGGGCTGGGGTGGCCAGGGACGCCCTTGTGCTCCCATCACTGCTGCTCTCTCTTGACAGCAGCAAGCAGGGCTGGGTCCCAGGTTGGGGGCAGCGGGAGGACCCCATCCCAAATGCCTCTTGCCTAGCTGGGCTTTCTGAAGTGGCTGTGTGCCCCAGGGGTACTGGTCCCCGCTGACCGTCCTGTGGTGCCCTGCAGGCTCCACCGGCTTCGTGAGCAACCTGCGCACCTTCCTGTGGGTGTGGGTGCAGCAGTTCACCAACCGGCAGGTGCAGGTGCAGCTCTTCGCCCACCTGCACGGCCTGTCCCTGCGCTGGCACCTGGGGCGTCGCACCGGTGAGGTCCTGCGCAGCGTGGACCGGGGCACCAGCAGCATCAACAGCCTGCTCAGGTCAGAGCATGCCCGTGGCGGGCGGGGGGCAGCTGGGCAGTCCCACCGGGCTGGGCTGATGATCCATCCCCTTTCCCGTCCCCCAGCTACATCGTCTTCAGCATCATCCCCACCATCGCGGACATTGTCATCGGCATCGTTTACTTCACCTCGGTCTTCAGCGCCTGGTTTGGCCTCATCATCTTCGTGTGTATGAGCCTCTACCTGAGTGAGTGGGGGGGGGTCAGGTGCAGGGGTGCCGTGCTGGGCTGTGGGGCAGTGGGCACCTGCCAACACAGCCCTCTCCTGCCTGCAGCTCTGACCATCTTCATCACTGAGTGGAGGACCAAGTATCGGCGGGACATGAACACACGGGACAACGAGGCCAAGTCCCGGGCTGTGGACTCGCTCCTCAACTTCGAGACGGTACTGTAGGCGGTGGGGGGGAGCTGAGTGCTGCCTGGCACTGGGGGGGCCGATCCGGGCGCTGACCCCAGCGCTGTGTCCTGCAGGTGAAATACTACAATGCGGAGAGCTACGAGGTGAACCGCTTTAACGATGCCATCATCAAGTACCAGGTATTGGGTGCTCAGCACCAGTGGGGGGGGGTCAGGGTGGAAGGAGCCGAGCCTCACAGGCACCTGCAGGGAGCATGGAGCTCGCCGTGCGTCTGGTTTGGAGGCAGCAGCATCCCAGAGGACCTTGCCTCTTCCAGGTCTCAGAGTGGAAGGTAAGTGCCTCGCTGGGCCTCCTCAACCAGACCCAGAACCTGGTCATCGGCCTGGGGCTGCTGGCAGGCTCCCTGCTCTGTGCCTACTTTGTCACCGAAAACAAGCTGCAGGTAAGGCTGGTGCCAGCCTGGGTGATCCCTGCCCAGGGTGGGGCCCTGGGGCTGGCAGTAATGGGCACCTCTCCCCTGTCCCTTCCAGGTGGGGGACTTTGTCCTCTTTGGCACCTACATCATCCAGCTCTACACACCGCTCAACTGGTTTGGGACTTACTACAGGTAACACTGGGAACTGCAGGGGTGCCTGGGGTCCCCCTCCCCATGGGGACCTGGCTCGGGATGTGCCCCCCACTAAATCTTCCCTCTGGTCTTTGCCCCCTTCCAGGATGATCCAGAACTCCTTCGTAGACATGGAGAACATGTTCGAGCTCTTCCATGAGGAGCAGGAGGTGGGTGCCACCTTCCCGGACCCCGTTCCTTGGAATGGCCCTATGGTCCTGCCCTGGGGACAGGCTGGCTCTGAGGCTGCATCTCACCATACGGCAGGTGAAGGATGTGGTGAACGCCGGCGACCTGCGCTTGGAGGCTGGGCGGATTGAGTTTGAGAACGTGCACTTCAGCTACATGGATGGGTATGGGGCAGCGGGCACAGGGTGGTGGGATGGGCTGAGTCCAGCTATGGGGCCTGGCATGGGGATGTGGGACAGTGGAGGTGGCCCTGAGCCCCTCTCCATCTCCCTCTCCCAGGAAGGAAATCCTGCAGGACGTCTCCTTCTCTGTGATGCCCGGGCAGACCCTGGCCCTGGTGAGAGTGGGACCTTGGGTGTGGGTTCACTGCTGGAGGGTGGGTTAGGGGAGAGGAGCTGGGAAGTGAGGGGATGGGGAGAACAGATCCCCAGTGGGGCTGGCCCTTCCCTGCCCAGCCCCTGGCCTCCAGCAGCCAGGGGGTCTCTGGTGTCTCCAAGTCCCTTTACCTTTGCGTGCAGGTGGGACCTTCGGGCTCAGGGAAGAGCACCGTCATCCGCCTGCTCTTCCGCTTCTACGACGTGCGGGGCGGCTGCATCCGCATTGACGGGCAGGACATCTCCCAGGTGAGGGTGGGGACCGAGGGGGGACAGACATTGGCTCCTCTGGGCCTCACAGCATCACTCGCTGTGGGCACTAGCATCTCCCTGGGGCAGGGGTACGCATGCAGCCCCTGCGGCCCCTTTGATGGCTGATGTCTGTGCTGGGAGTGGGGTGAGTGGGGCGACTGCGAGACCCCTGGGCTGAAATGCTGGAGACTGGCCAAGGCTCCCTGGGAAGAGCTGGGGCACTGGCAGGTTCCCCCCACAGCAGGGTGGAGATGCAGCTGAGCCTGTGGGCCAGGGGCGGACCCTGGAGCAGACACCCTATGCATACGTGGTGTGTTGGGCTCATGGCTGAGGGGTTTTGGGGGGGGCCTTTTGGGGAGGAGGTCTGGCTGAGCCCTTCCTCCCCTGCCTCCCCAGGTGAAGCAGGCATCACTGCGCGCTCACATCGGGGTGGTGCCCCAGGACACGGTGCTCTTCAACGACACCATCGCCAACAACATCCGCTATGGACGGATCCTGGCCACTGACGAGGAGGTGCAGGAGGCAGCCCGGGCTGCTGACATCCACGACCGCATCCTTTCCTTCCCCGATGGTGAGAGCCCTGCAGTTCCTTCCTTGTTCTCCCCCTCTCCCCTGCCATCTCACGGTCCCCCATGATCTTGTAGCTGCCCTCACGGGTGTCCTTGACTAACATCCCCCATGGAGACACCTGCACAACCCTGTGCCTTGCTTTGACTCTCCCTGCCGTCCTTCCAGGGCTAAATCAGGCCCCGGGCAGTGACGGGCTGAGGCTGCGCCAGTCAGCCATGTGGTCCTGGCAGGACCCCACCCCATGCAGCAGAGCCCCCTAGTCCCCATCCCCATCTTGTAGGGCACCAGCGCAGCACGTTCCTGCCCTTGTGCCTGCAGGATACAACACCCAGGTCGGGGAGCGGGGGCTGAAGCTGAGTGGTGGGGAGAAGCAGCGCGTCGCCATTGCACGCACCATCCTGAAGGGTCCCCGCATCATCCTGCTGGATGAGGTAACGGCAGCAGCCCCCAGCCCAGCCTTGCCCTGCTCTGCAGCAGCCCCTGACCCAGCGGCTGCCTGTGCTGTCCATGTCCCTTCCCTACCCCCTGCTTCTCCCACAGGCCACGTCTGCACTCGACACGGAGACCGAGAGGAACATCCAGGCCTCCCTGGCCAAGGTCTGCGCCCACCGTACCACCATCGTTGTTGCACATAGGTAGGGATGGGGGGAAAGGGCTGATCTGGGAGGTACCGAGCGCTCTGAGGTGGCAAGCCCCTACAGGGGGACTCGCAGACCTTGTCGTCCTACCTGGGAAGTGACAGCTTCTGTGATTGCAGCTCCTTGCACTGTGCAAACACCCTCCTCCCGGGCCAGGATAACACCCTGTCTTTCCCCGCAGGCTCTCCACTGTGGTGGGCGCAGACCAGATCCTGGTGCTCAAGGACGGGCGCATTGCGGAGCGAGGCAGGTGAGCACAGGGGGAAGGCTTGATGCTGTCTGCCCCCAGGGACCCCCTTCCCTGGCTCTGGGGCCAGCACGGGACCCTGCACCCCTCTGCTGTCCCCGCAGGCACGAGGAGCTGCTGCAGAAGGGTGGTGTGTACGCTGGCATGTGGCTGCAGCAGCAGGCTGGGGACGAGGGCGAGAGCAAGGAGCGTCGCACCGAGAAGCCCCCGGGCAGCAAGAAGGGTCCGTGAGCGTGGCCAGGAGCTCTGCTGTGACACTGACCTGGGGCCCAGGCCCCCACACCGCCAGGGAGCCCTTTGCCAGCTGCGGGCCAGGGCCACGCATGCAACAGGAGCTGCAGGGGCTGGGTTGGACACTCCACTACGTTTGTACCCGTTTGTTTTGCCGTTGTGTAGTTTCTTAAACCAGGTCCTTCCCAGTTCTGTGCCTGTGTGCTTTGGGCGGGGTACATGCCTGCAGGACCCCCCTCAGGGTGGGGGGGGCTGGGGCAGGCAGGGTTACTGCCTGTGCCCTTGGTTCCACCAGCAGCCCTGCCATGGGGTTGAACTCCTTGGGCTCAGGCGGGCGAAGGGCAGAGCAGGCTGCCGGTGCAGGCTGTCAGCGCCTGCCCCATTCCTGCACAGAGGGCTGAGCATGGCAGGGGGCTGCACGCCAACAGCAAAGGAAGGAAGAAGCAGCACACCTGGTGCCTGCTTCGCCCCCATGTGTGTCCCCCCCCTTTAGCATCTCCTTGTGCCACCATGTGCAGAGATGCACCGCTCTGGGCTGGACACCAAACTTCCCCAAAGCACCTCGTGCTATGGTTTTATTTTCTCCCAAGCAGCACTTTGACAAGTCTCAGCATTCCCTCAGCCCAGCCTGAACCCACCTCCCGCCCCAGGTGGGCGCTGCCAGCAGATAACCCCCCCTCAGCTGTACGCTGCTCAGAGCGGGACAGCTCAGCCCTGTGCAGAACCACGCACAGCCCCACAGGGGAGCGGTTCCAGCAGGGAAGCTCGAGAGAGCAGGTGGGAAAGCAGCAGCGCTCTCCATGGCTGCAGACTCCCCCCCCTGCAAGAAGCCAGCAGGACAAGTGCCTCCACACACCAGCAAGGAAGGGCTGGCTCCAGGCTCAGGGCTGTGTTTGCAAGAAGGGGTTCTGTGCTGCTGTGACCCAGGAGGGAATGCCCCACAGCGTGACTGGAAGGAGGGAGGCATTCCTGCCCCAGCAGTATTAAAACAGGGCCCTGGGATAGTTTATGGCAGCAGAGAGCAGCCAGCAGCAGGGAGGCAACTGCAATCCTCCTGTGCAAGTGATGCTGGCCCAGTTAAGTCACTGCTGAAGTTACTTTTTAGTTAATGGCCCTTGTTAAATTAAACCAGAAAGGAAACGCAGCTCCATTCAGTCTCAGAGAGGTCCTGGGCCCCAGCCGAGTTGGGAAAGGCCCAACGTGCTCTTGTGCATGCAAACAGCAGGGGAGGAACTGAGCGCATGGGGAGCAGGGAAGGGGCTGCCTTCACGCTGCTGGGAGGACGCGTATTCAGCTGTGCCATGCCCAAGCAAGAGATCATTCCAGCCACAGTTGCTCTCTGCTGAGGGGCTGGCATGTCCCTCCCTGCAGCGCAAAATCCAGCCCCCAGCTACTGCGTCAAGCAGCCACATCCCAGCTGTATGTCCGAGCATGCAGAGATGTCCCCACATGGCACTTCCCCTCCAGGGCAGCTCTGCCCTCACCCCACAGTCCCAGCAGCGCTGGGACACGGCCGCAGCAGCTGTGGCTAAGTGCACACCGTGGGCTGCTGTTTGCTTTGGTCAGTGTGTGCTCAGCCTCATCCCGCACCGTCTTCACCTCTCCAGGAGCATCAGCAATTTGCTGCATCGATTTTATACAGGTACTAGGGCTGAGGTGTCAGTGTGTGTTTGGTGGCTCGCTTACAGCCCCCAGGGAAATGAGTTGTCCCTGGTGAGGGGCTCGTCTTGTCAGTGTCCAGGCCAGAACCCCACAGCATCCACATGGGAGGCAGAGCTGCTCCTCAGGTCACAAGCGGGATCCCACGTCCACTGGCACACCCTGCTTAGGACATGCTGCAGTTTGATGGCTTTGAACCGTGTGCCTGGAATGGGAAAAAGCATACAGTGAGCAAGGGAAGACAGGCTTCTTCCTGTCCTACAAGGAGGCACATCCAGTGCTCAGGTCCCCAGGGCTGTGTTCTCAGCAGTGACGCTGCCACTGCCCCAGGCTGGGCTGCCCTCCTGGTGAGAAAAGTGACCCTAGACAGAGCCCAGAAGAAGCAGAACCCAGGGAAGACTTCACCATGACACAGCCAGGCTGGGATCAACCCCACCACAGTGCGGAGCCTACAGCCAGCCTCACTCACCTGCCGCTGCGACTGCTGGTACTCGGCTTCGCTCGCTGACAGTGCCTGGGCCAGTGCCAGATCCTCCTCCTCCTGCGTGCTGCTGGGGACAGCGGTGCATTGTGTGCCTCAGCCTCCCCCAGGCTCACTGGCCCAGCGCTCAGAGCCCTTCGGGGTGGCAGGATCACTGCAACCCTCCAGGACAGCTAAGGGCAGGGAGCAACTGAGGATCACCCTGAACGAGCCAAGGGCTGGGGAGGGACCAGAGCATCCAGCTGGGGCTGGCAGCCAGCACCCTGGGCCAAGGAGAACCATGTTAACTCCAGTCTGTAAGATGGTGCTTTGAGCAAAACCAGGTAGTGTGCCCGAGGATGTGGGCTCCCCAGTGTCCTCTGTGAACACCCCTACTCCACCTCTGTCATGCTCTAGCCACGCTCATTAGCTGACAAGTGGTCAGGCAACGGTTTGCCCTACTCTTTGCTGTCAGTCACTGTCCCCAGGCACCCCGGAGGCCTTGCTCACTGAACAGAGCTCTGTGACGGCTCTGGACTCTTCCTTTTTTTCCCCCATCAGCCACACAGAGGCATCATCTGGAGCCACGTGCTGAGAGGAATGTCATCCCAGAGCCACATGATGCTGCCCTAGGCACTTCTCACACGCAGGCTTGGGGCATGACACCACGTGTCCCTGGGCTGTACCTGGGTGGCTGCGCTGAGCTGCGTGCTGACTCTGCCAGTGACATCTCCAGAGCTCGCTGCAGTGCCTCTTCCTCGCTCTGAAACAAAACATCTCATCACCAGCTTGGTTGGGGGTGGTAGGAAGCAGCCCTGAGGGACACGTGGCAGGCACAATCTTGCCTGGCCAAGGTGTGGGTGCATCTCCCCTCTCCAAGGCGAGACACAGCCAAGGTGAAGGCCTTGGACTCCAGACAGACCTGCAGCTCTCTCTCCCCCTGCCGAAGGAAATGCAGCCCTGCCTGCCAGTGCAGGGAGCATGCTAAGAATACCAGTCAGAAGCAGCTTCCAGCCACCTCCTCTGCCCTTGGCTTGCAGAACAGAAAGACAACACTCAGGGAAAACAGCCAGTGCACTTTATCCCTTTGGGGAAAGCTGAGCACCAAGCACACCCAAGAGCTGCCATTTGCAGGCACCAGAGCAAACTCTGATGCCCCGCTTAGCATCCGGGATCCCCGTTTGCCAGCGAAGGCCCAGCTGGGGAGCACCATGGTCACCTACAGAGTGTGGGTTACAAAGCAGTTACTGCAGCAGCTCCCCAGGGCACAGGAACCACCCAAACCCACCCCAAATGCCCAGGCCAGGCCACTCACCAGTCCATTCTGCAGCATGACAGCTGGAGGGGAGGTGCTGCGAGTCTGTGATGCAGCTGCTCTGCCTCCTCTGTGAACAGGAGAGCAGCTGGGTTATTGTCAAGGCAGTGAACCCTGGCTGGTACGCAGCCCTGCCGATACACACGTAGCGGGGAGCTGTCGCTCCTGCGTCCCACAGGGAGCCGAGCTGAGCCTGGTCATGCCCACCTCAGAATTATGAGTTGGGCTATGACCATACCTGGCAGAGGCTGGAGAAGAGGGGCTGTCTGCTGGCCGGGCAGCTCCACTGCTCGATGCGGTGACTGTTTTGGAGGAGGATGCCTGGGCTCTCACAACTGCAGCATGCCTAGGACAGACAACGCCTGTGAGCAACTGTTACACCATCACGAGCCATCCCTGGGCACTGAATACCCAGGGACATGAAGCTGGATAAGCAAGACATGTCCCTGGCTCCCCACTCCTCTTCCTCCCAAGAGTACCCGTGGCTTAGCTACACCCAAGAGTTTCAAGTGCCATTTCTCTCCTTGAAACACTGTGCCAGGATAGCCAGAAACAATCGGCTACAGAATAAGGGGCTGGGCAGAGAAGCAATAGCAAAACAGGCACCAGGCAATACCGGCAGCTTTTGCTGCAGGAGGGAGAGACTGCGTATACATCCGTGCTGACTCTACAAACCTTAATGCTGCTGGAAGACACCCCAGCACACAGGGCAGGGAGTGTGAGAATGCAGCAGTCCCAGACAAGGGGTCAGGAGGAGCTGGGCTTCTTCCCTGTCATCCATCTGGCCAGCACAGTTCTGTCCCTGCCAGCCCGTCTGTCCCCAGGCCCTCACCCTGCTTTGGAGAGGGGACGTCCTGCCCCGCTGCAGTTGTGGTCCAGGGGGTGCCTGTGCTTGAGGCAGTAGTTCTTGTGGCACTGGTCACAGATCACCTTCATCATCTCCTTCTGCTTGCAACCAGGCTTCAAACACTTGTTGGTGAAGATCTGAAAGACAACGTGAAAGTGGCAAAAACGAACATGCCCTGCAGGGTGGGGACTGTCCTTTCCCTCCATGCCAGGCCCTGAGCACTGACCAGCTTTCTTTCCCAGTACCACTTCTGTGGGGCTCTGGAGTTTGTCTCCAAACACCAGGTTTCCGTAGGTATTTTAGGAGTAATTCTCTAGTGCTTCAGTCTCCATAGACAAGGGTCTCCACAATCCCAGGATGCCCAGCAGGATAGAGACTGCCTCGCCCAGGAACTCCTGCCTGCCCTGTCAGGCAGAGCCCTCCAGCTGCTGCTGGGCTGGATTCCTGCAGGGCCAGCTGCCTGCAGCAATTTCCTCTCCTGGCAAGAAGGGGCAGCTAATTGCTGATTGTATTTTCCTAATGGCAGCATGCAGTTTCCCATCCTCACGTCCCAGGTGGCTGCCCAGCTCCACTCCATCGCTACCTCAGCCCCGGACTCACACCAACAAGCCCTGCAGATGTGCACACCTCCAGCTCACCAGCCCTTCCTGCCCTCGGCCTGTGCAGACAGAGACAGCACCAGGCAGGGATGAGTCGTGTGTTGTTTTCATCCCACCCCCAGGCTTCAGCAGGGACCCAGCGGAGCTCAGCAGCGAGGTGAAGAGTGCTGGGTTCCTACCTTGCGCTTGCGCTGTGCGGGGTCGGACTTGCAGTCACGGTCGATGTGCTCACCCACCACAACATCAGGCATTTCCCCCCGCCTCACGGGGACCGGGGTGTTGCAGAGGGGACACACAGGGACCTGCACATCCTGTAGGGACAAGAAAAGGGGGCTGGGAGCACACAGCTGGGCCACCCTACTGCTGGGCGGCCATCTCTCTCCCTTTCAGGATCTGCATGCTGTGGCTTCCACAGCATCACTTGTGGTTTGAGATTCTGCTTGCCACCCTCCAAAGAGGCTGTTTGTGACCCATCAGCTGTGACAGGCACGGACACACTCTGGGAAGGGAAGACAGCAGGACTGAGAGATGCCCAAACCATTTCACCCAGTGGCAGAGGGCGGGCTGGAAGTTTGCAGCACTGAGATACAGATCCTGGCTTTCAAGGATACCTCTGCACTCAGCACACATCCCAAGGGGAACCGGCAAGTGACCAAAGAAGTCACAAACTATTCTGGTCACTGGCTGGGAACGCTCAGCAGCCCTGTACATGAGGCTGGATTAGACCTCCTCTCCGTGCTTACCTTCTTGTAGGCAGAGGTGCAGTTGTGCTGGGCGTAAGCGATGTGGTCGGTACAGAAGATCTGCTCGCAGGCATCGCACTTCAAGGGGAGGAAGTCTGGGAGTGGGGAGACGCCGCCAGCAGAGAGAGTTGAGAGATCGGGGCTGCCCGCCTGCGGCCCGGGTGGCCTCCCTGACTCCCCAAAGGCACAGCCCTGACCCGCCGCGAAGCCACGGCCGCTGCTCTCTTCCCCCAGCTCCCAGCACGGAAACAAAAGGGCTGCAGGTCCAGAGCTACGTCTTCAGAAATGCCGAGGGCTCCTCCTCCAAACCCGCCCTCCCCAGGTACGGGAGCAGCATCCTGAAATCATACCGAGCTCCCTGGGGGCTGCCGGCCACAAGCCA
>VYXH01009200.1:94995-110135 GCA_013397275.1 Burhinus bistriatus | reverse complement strand
GCCACAAGCCAAAGGAAAGCGATGCTGCCACGCGGGGTTCACCCACCCGGGACAACGGCTGCCGTGTGCCTCGAGGGAAGGACGGGACCCCGGAGACGGCACACAGCCGTGCCCGGCCTCCCCAGCCTGCGGCGCCGAGGGCCGACCGCCGGGCTGCCTGCCTGGTCCCTGCTCCGCCGGTCAGAGCTCTGTACCCGCTCAGAACCAGCCGGCGGTGGCGGCCGCGGGCCGGCGGCACCAGCTCCGTCCGGGCGGAAGGAAGGANGGTCCTCTGCTGCGTAACAGAGCTCCTGGCTCTCTTCAAGGCGCTTCAAAGTCTTCAGGTGCCATGCTACGGTGCCCGGCCGAGCGAGGGGTGCGGAGGAAAGGGGTGTGAGCAGGGTCAGCGGTGCGGGGCGGCGAGAGACGGCCGGGAGAGGCCACGGCAGGAAGAAACCGGAGTACTGAACAGGGCCAGGAGCAAATGTCGTTGATTGCAAAAAAACACTCCACAGCCACCCAGTAGCAGAACTCAAATCAGGGGAAAAAACCCAGGTATTGCCCGACACCCTGTTCCAGCAGCGATGGTTCACAGGAGTCTCTTCCCTGCACAGCGCCCGCCTGCTTTTGTCCCCGTACTGCTGCCCTCCCCTCCAAAGACCCCTTTC
This sequence comes from Burhinus bistriatus, assembly GCA_013397275.1. NCBI lineage: Eukaryota > Metazoa > Chordata > Aves > Charadriiformes > Burhinidae > Burhinus > Burhinus bistriatus. The sequence continues at coordinate 109,488 of VYXH01009200.1, read as the reverse complement.
CCTCCCCGAGCCCCTGAGAGCCACGTTTGACTGTGCACCCCAGCCCTCCCCCCAAACGAAACCAATGAAAGTTAAAATTATTTACACTTTTAGCCATTTAAAAACCCAATAAAATAAGATTGCATATGTCCTACTGGGGATGTGGGTATTAGCAGCAGCTACAGCTAGCTTGGTACTCTGCGTGCAAAACGAAAGACAAACAGAAGACAGACCAAAATACTGCACCATTACTAGGAAGCGTTTGCTGGGGTTGGTGTTTCGATTGTGGCATAAGGCTTCTAGGAGCCGGCTCCTCCCCAGCCGCAGGGCAGGGGTGTCTCCCGCTCAGCCAGCGAAGGCCGGGCTCTAGAAGGATGGAAAGGATTCGTTATTCCAGACACAGCACATTAACACTGACGCATTTCCATCCCAGTCAACACAAACATCTAAAAACCCACTGCACGTTCACCATGTGAGTTCTTCCTTCTTTCCAGTGACGATGGAGGAAAAAGGGGTGCATGAAGATGACCTAAGACATAGATGCTGCTGTCATCACTGCCTCCTCCTCATCTCCTTGCTTTGGCAGCTCAGCAAGTGTGGGAGAGGGGGGAGCCAGAGCAGCAGGAGACTCTCGTGCTTCCTGCTCCTCTCCAAGCCCCAGCTCTACATCAATTTGCTCCAGCTCCCCCTGATCCAGTAGCTCAAAGTCATCTGCTTCCTCCTCATCCTCCGGTGAAGCTGCTCTCTCCGTCTCCACCACTTCGGTCTCTGACAACTGTGCTTGGAAGCTCAGTTTCTCTTCGGGCTCGGTGGGGAGGAACTCGGAGAGGGAGGGCCCCTCGCTGGCCTCCGAGGACCGCAGCAGGGCAGAGAGGGTGTTCTGCACCGCCGTGGTAATCGCAGTGGTGACAATCTCCTCGCTCAGTGTGTCGATGCAGATGCCCAGGCCTGGGGCAGGGACAGTCTTTGGCTCTGCATTGCCTCCTGCCGCTTGCCCACTCCCATTGAAATGCGTATTTACAAAATGGAGAGGAGACGCTAGGCGAAGGATGGAGAGGTCAGAGTCCGCGGCCTCCTTCTCTGCTGAGTCCAGCTCACGGGCAGCGTGGGCAAGCTCAGGACCCAGAGGAACACCAAATGCGTCTTCATCGCTCTGTGGTCCCAGGTCTCTGGAATGATATTCTTCCACGGAGGGAAACTCTGCCAGGTCCTTGGAAAACGACTCCTCTGGCTCGCTGTGCAGGCTCTGCTGATCCAGGTCTGAAAGGCATCAGCATTAAGGCACAGGTCCCCTCATCTCGACGCAAGGCACCGACACCTCCCACCCACCTTCCCCCAGGTGACACACCAGGGCTCACTTTTGGGCATCCTTCCAGCTCTGGGAGCACAGCAGGAAGGGGTCTGCAGTTATTCCCTTCTCCCCATTGGCACGACTTGCGTGGAGAGTCCCTTTCCTCATCCTGTTCTATGTGCTTTGCGCTCTGAGAGGACTTCCTTCTCCAGCTCATGCTCTCTGCATCTAGAGCCCTCCATTAAAACCCACAGGATCAGGGAAATTGTCCTTACAGCACGTCACCTCCCTGTTCCTCCCCAGACACTCAAGTGACCACATCCAAGTGATTACCTTCACGTTCCTCACCACTAACCAGTCTTTCTCTGAGCTTCTAAGTCTGACAAAGTGGGGTGTCCAACCTGTTTTACCCAGCATCATATATGGGTGTGTGACTACACCATGCAATTATTTCTGCAGGACTTTGTGGATGCCCTTGCTCCCTTGCTGCAGTGACAAAAGAACATTGTCTTGTGGGGCAGTAATCAGAGGCAGATGTCCACTCAGGACCAGCTCATGATCAGCCATGAAGCCAGGGCATGCTGTGCTGCATCCTCCTTTTAATGCTCTTCCCCCTGCAAATAGCTAGGTTCTCTCCCTGTGTTTGGAGGGACAGTTTTTCTGGGACAAAATACTCAGGGTCAGAAAGGCAGCAAAGTGTCCCATCACGTACCTTCAGAAACGTCTGTCAGCTGTGGGGTGGTAGCCCTTGAGACAGAAAAGCCCCCACTCTCCAGGATGGAAGCCTCCTCATCAGAAAGCTCAGAATCTGTGATTGACAGTGCCAAGGCAGTTTTCTTCACATCCACCTGCATGGGATGAAGGGAGAGGGACAAATTCCTGGGTGTCTGACTACTCGTGTTGCCTACGGGCACCTCTGCACAAACCAGAGCTTCCAGGCAGAAGTCCTTTGCTGGAGGGACTCTATACAGGGACAGCATGAAAGTAGGAGGGGGCTGGGCAAAGCACTTACTGCACTGCCAGGGAAGGACAGTCTCAGCTCACACTGGCTTTCCTGCAATAATTCACTGCCTGAAGTTTTGCCTGCCCTCAGTGAAGAACCCGAAAGAGCCAGCATAAGATGGGATCAGCCTGTAGGAGTCTCAGAAGGCTTTGATCCTTCTTCCTCTCCTGGGATCACCAAGGAGCAAAACACCCCTTCCCTTTTGCATTCACACTGGGTGGAATGAAGCCTTCTACAAGCAGCAGTAGTTCAAGTATCTGCATTCCTTTGGAAGCTGAAGCTTCCCATCTCACAGCCTAGCTACATGCCCAGAGCTCCTGTAAAGGAGACACTTAGTCCATTTCTGTGGTGCACATATAGAAAGGTCATACCCAGTCTGACTGAGAGCAGGGAACTGTGTAAGAGTTCCTCATCTCCCCTTTCCAGTGGTGAGGAGCCTCTGCACATTACACCAGGAGAGTTGACTTCTTTAGGAGACACTCACATACTCTGAGCATGAAGTGTAACCATCAAAGCAATTCTACAGGTCAGCAGGAGGCTGGAGCATGGCTCGCCCTGTCCTGCTCCTGCATGACCAGCTTTGTGGTGCTGAATTCTCAATACCCAGATTGGAGACAACAGCCTTCATTGAACTAATACCCTTCTCCCCTTGGGATTCTGCAAAGAAGTGACTTGTTGCTCTGCTGTTCATTATCAATGCAGGTGTACTCAGACCACCCCTTGGCTCTCAAGCTGCTACAGACCAGACAGAAGGACTGGTTCCTGGACAGCTCTTTGTGCTCTTACCACTGGGGAGAAGCCCGACAGCTCTGCCTCACTCTCGCTCTCTGTCTCTGCTGTTGGCTCATCACCTGCTGTAGGCTCACTCTTCCCTTGTCGCTCTACGAGAAAGAGAAGAAAGGTTTTACATGAGACTGAAAGAATTTTATGCCTTTATACATCACTTTCGCACTACTTCTACTGTCCTGTGAAACTGCACAGGTTTCCCAGAAGCCCAAGGTTCCCAGAAACAATTGTAATCTGTTGCTCTTATTTGCTGTTCCCAGGATTACCTGCCTAGTTGCTCTCCCCATAGCCCTCAAGTTTCAGCCTGTTTTCCCCTGCTCCACTGTAGCCTTTCACCACGCACTGGTGGCAGACCTCCTCTCCCATTGCCCCTTTTCTAGGGCTCCACCCTGGGAGTACTGCACCAGAAAAAGTCAGAACGATGGTGGATCCTTACTCTTCTTCTCATGCTTGTGGTGCAGTGTCTCTGCCTTCATACTGTAGTCCAGTTTCATCAGGACAGGCTCCAAACGCGTGTACATCCTCTGGATCAGCTCGTGGTAGACCACCAAAGGCCAGAGCAGAATGCTGAGCACTGTGACAACCGGATGCAGGGAGTGTGAGAGACAGACCAAGCACAATCCAGCCCTTTACGGGGCGCCAGCAAGAAACTGCATCAGGGGAAGCGCAGTTGAATGGCATTTGGTTTCCCATCTGACTCTGCCTAAAATCCTCATCCATGGCTATTCTTACTTATGCCAAAGCATAACCAGGTTTTCCTAACAGACCTCTGTTAGGATATGGATTTATGTTAAGTGTAAGCCCTTCTCTTCAGCCACTGCATCCCAGCCCCAACATGCAATAGAGGCCCTGAAATGAGGTTATTAAAACTAAAAATCACCAAAACTTTTATAAGGGTAGCAGCACAGAGCTCATATGTAGATGCGCTAGCAGCAGACCACCTGAACAGTCTTCAAAGTTAGCAGGGATTCATGATGCAGTGAAAAAGGTCTTATTTGCTAAACATGCAGCTTCTTCAACAACTCTCTCGATATGGATTTGCCCACTCTAGGAACTGAGAGACTGCAGGTTTCTGGTTCTCTGGGACCTCACCAGCACAGCCCCAGCTGTGGGTAAGAGAGGAAAGCAATGCTTTAGCGACGGCTCCCTCTCCCGAGTTTGCAGTTGTACTGCATGCACACACTTAAAGCGAGACTTGCCGGAGCACATTGTCTGTATTGATTAATCACCTAGCACAGATCCCCTCAAGAAAACCACAAATATGCTTCTACCAGCGTATTCTACCAGCACAGTTAGGTCATGTTTCAAGACAAGAGAGCTGCTTATACTCACAAATGATGTAGGAGATCATTATGCCTGGAACATAGTGTCCAACTACAGCCAGAATCAGGCAGCCTGAACAGACACTCATGCAGAACTGAAGGAAGAGAGAGGACAAACAGAAGTGACAAGAGGTAGAGGTATATCTATGCAACCAGTGCAGGAAACCCAGTTAGAGCAAAATGAAGAATGCTCCTAACACAGTCAGTACACCAGCTTTGCACTGAGTACATTCAGATGCTGACAATCACAATTCAGACAGCCTGGTTGGGTTAAGCTGTAAGCATTAGAGGTTCAAGCGCAGGAAGACCAAGGTAACCCAAGACCCCAATAAAATGAATTAAAACTTTATTGGACAGTTCTTTATGAAGCAGATCATGTTCCCTGAGGCTAGGATGGGATATTGCAAATTGCCATTTTAGAGTACATCTCCCCTGCAGAGCTCAGCATTTTAAGAGAAGCCTGTACCGTCCCGACGGAGACAGGAAACTGTTACAGTCACCAGATGCTGTGTCACTGCTATGCAATAAACCAGCTGGCAGAAGCATTAGTAGAACCCATGCTCCCACCAGACCGGGACCTTCCTCCTCTGGATAAAGTGAAAGTATAATGGTGCAGCCCTGAAGGCTTGTCCTGCATTCTCCTGAGCAGGGGGAGAAGTGACAACAGACACCCTGCAAGCCAGGACATGGGTTCAAATATCGACTAAATCCAGCAATGAAAAGTTTAATTCATAATGGAAAGGGTCTACAAAAGCTAGGGCCCTCTAAGGGCTTTGCTCCCAATGAATTCATGCTTTATGGGCACCTCGGTCTGGTGTCCTACTCTCTGTAGTTGGGACAGTGTTTTAACAGAAGAGGAGTAATCAGCAGTGATAGAAACCCAGTCCTTTTTGGCACACTGGACCACAGCAAGCCTGATACAATCCCAGTGGCTGGTCTGTCCTATTTTTTTGTGATACTAAGGCAACTCCTGTTTACAAACCCTTTTCAAACAACACATGTCACAGCCATCAGAACACGGTTTACGACAAGTTTCCATGCTCTCAGAAACACCGCTGCATTTGGACTGGGCTAGCTACATCTTGGCTAGCAAAATAGGTAGGACCAGCTTAAAGGCTTGAATGGAGCCTGTGAAAGGGGCAGAGACTGTAGGCTCCCCTTTTTTCTCTCCACTCTGAATCTAACAGCTTCCTTTGCACACTAGCCATTCAGAGAAGGGGTTAAGTTCAGCTCCAGCTTACAAATACTGGAAGCAAATTACTCATTATTTAAGCTTCCCATAGCACAAAATCTGAAAGGAATGAACAGCAAATATTAAACAGGGATAGGAAATGTAAAAAATATTTGACACTCTTCCATCTCCTAGGCCACTAGTAATGGAAAGAAAAGCCCCTGCACAGAAGAGTAGGTATCTCCAGCTTACCTTGGCAGGATTTTGCCTCTTGTACTGTAGCAGCTCCTGCAGGTACAGCCTGAAAGTGACCCAGCTCTCTGCCAGACAGTGGCATAGCTCAGGGACGCTGAGCAGGTGAGGTTGTGCCCCTGAAGTCACCCCCTCACTAGAGACAGACAAGAGCAAGAAGACAATCTTTGAACATGGTCTCTTTTGTTGGGGGAGAACAGCTACACTGGGAAGCAGAGATCCCTACCAAAGGCTTGATAATACTGACTGCATCTTCAACTGAACTACGGAAGATGATTGATTTGGAGATACTTTTTTCTTTTAATCAGGAAGAGAGCCAAGAGGCACTTGAGCCAAGCAGCCACAGTAGACACCACGCCACAGCAACCCCGTGCCACAGGCCCAAGATGCAAAGTGGTTTACTCAAAGCCACACAGACAGAAGTGCTGGAGGTGGAACTAGTTACATAGCCTTCTCCGGCACCAAGTCCAAGGTAGCCAGAGTGTGGCGCTCAGACCTATAACCACGGCCAAGCACAGGATGGGAGCTATGCCACCACAGACAGCACATATGGCCTGCAAAAGTCAGTCTCAGGGATTTCCTTCTCGCTGGAAGATTCTTAAAATAGTTCAGGACAGATCAAGGGAAGAAACCTGAGAGTTCTTAACATCAGAAGCACTTGAGCTTTATTGCTACTGAAAGAACACTAGCTTTCACCAGAGTCTCAAACTGTGGCTCTGGAGCTGATAAGCAGCTCCCAGTGCAGGAGAAACTGCTACCAATGTTTCACAGCAGGAGAAATGAGTCTATCAACAAGAGCAAAAAGGGCAGGTGAGATCACCACACTAAATTAAGGCTTCCCCACTCTCCACTCTCACCAAGGAACATATCAGTGAGCTTACCTCTCCCCTCCTGGCTCCTCTGATGGCTGTGCTGTAGAGAGAGCACAGGAGTGAGTCAGCCAAGTGAAAAACACAACACGACATTTTTACCACTTGAATAGAGCAGAGCTGGAGATGTATCATCCTTAGCTAGGGATGCACCCTGGGGATCTTCTTCATGCTCTCGCACAAGCAGGCTTGGAGTTTGAGCTGCACAGGCTTTGGTGAAGCATGCCTGGAGACTCAGAGCAGCCAGAGCACTAGTCTCAGGGTGCCCCAGCACACCTTGCAACCTGTGTTGACAAACACGTGGCATGGCATGACGCTCGTATCTGAGGTGCACCCTGCCACCAGCACATGGGCTCTCCACAGCAGGGATTGTACAGCTTGCCCTGGTGTCCCACGCATCTGAGCAGTGCGATCCCCAGGGCAGCTGCCTAGCCCTTGTCATTCACAGAGGCCTGACAGCATGGTCCCTGGGCTGGGCAAAGCTTCAGCTCCCACCTCGGAGCTCAACATGGCAGTAGCAGGTCTGAGCTGCATTTCCCACTGACCAGCCCAGACCACAGCTCCTGGCAGGATGCTGTGTACAAATGCCAGAGATCTCCCTGACATCTCTATCCTTTCCCATGGAATTAAGTAACAAATAGCAGTATTGTGTATAATTGTCTAATTTTAGGGCTCTCATGTCCCTTGACAGCCCTTTGTGCCAGGCACAGATATAACTACACTCCTCAGGTCTGGCAGTCTGGATAAGAACAAGGGAAAACTTCTCCCATTCCTCTCTGCACCAAACCCAGTGATGATCAAACAGGGACTTACTCCACGCAGTACTGAAGAGAGCAGCAGTGTTTCAATGGCAGAGGTCACATATAATTATGCTCTGCCTTTAGATACATAGAGGCAAAAACCCCCAAATATTTCTATGACAGCTGGAACTCATGAGCCTGACGGCCCAAGGATTTGGGTGTCCTGGCTAGCTGACTAATGTCTGGGGATGTACAGGGCTCAAACAACGCCCTTCCAGCAACACAGTCTTTATAAGTCTCCTGTGTTTAACAAGGCCCTGATCATGCTGTGAAGGCCCCTCAAGGTCTACCCTCCTGTGCTGGTTTTGGCTGGGATAGAGTGAATTTTCTTCATAGCAGCTAGTATGGGGCCATGTTTTGGATTTGTGCTGAAAACTGTGTTGATAATACAGGGATGTTTTCGTTATTGCTGAGCAGTGCTTACGCAGAGTCAAGGCCTTTTCTGCTTCTCATACCACCCCACCAGTGAGCAGGCTGGGAGTGCGCAAGAAGCTGGGAGGGGACACAGCTGGGACAGCTGACCCCAACTGACCAAAGGGATATTCCATACCATATGATGTCATGCTCAGCATATAAAACTGGGGGAAGAAGAAGGAAGGGGGGGCAGCGGACATTTGAAGTGATGGTGTTTGTCTTCCCAAGTAACTGTTATGCATGACGGAGCCCTGCTTTCCTGGGGATAGCTGAACACCTGCCTGCCGATGGGAAACAGTGAATGAATTTCTTGTTTTGCTTTGCTTGCATGCACAGCTTTTGCTTTACTTATTAAACTGTCTTTATCTCAACCCTCGAGTTTTCTCACTTTTACCCTTCCGATTCTCTCCCCCATCCCACCGGGGGGAGAGCGAGCAAGCAGCTGCGTGGTGCTCAGATACCGGCTGGGGTTAAACTGTGACACTTCCTCTACCAGTCAGCCTACTGTCCTAAAGCTGGTAGGGACAGGTATGTCTTAGACGCTGCCTGGCCAACAGCAAACCTAGTCCAAGAGGTTCCAAAAATCAGGGGGACCCTATCCCCCACACTGCATGTCACCATGTAAACAGGACTAAAATAAAGGTAGAGAGTTTTTGTTCAAAGTCCAGGCTAATTGTTAGAAACTGGCTGAAAAATGCAACATGAGCCAAAAGAGGTTTGAATCCTCCCTGGAGTCATCAGCCAGATGCAAAGCCCAACAGCAGCAGCAACTCTTCCAGGGAAACACACAGAAGTGAACATCCATCAGTGCCAACACCCAGTGAGACTTCAGACTCCAGTTCAAGCTGCAGAAGAGAGCAACTGCTTGTAGCAGCCTTGCCACTGTTCTCACAAGACACAGGACGCTGGGCCAAGTATGTCAGACTCCTCCTACCGCTGCAGGCACTGCACCAGCCAGCTCGCACAGTGCAGTGGAGCGGGAGGCCATCAGCCCAGGGGAGGAGGCGATTCTTTGAGAGCGTGACCCAGATTTCCAGTAATCGGGCCTGACAAGAGGAGTCAACTGCTCTCAGACTGGGCTGCCCATCCGCTCCTCTGCCCATGACTGCTGGGTACAGCTGCTGAGGCAGCCAGCAAGCACTGCTCACAAAACGAGCTTGGGGTGAGAAAGAAGTATTATGGACGCAGCTCCTACCGGGTGGTTGCTTCTCTCACACGACCGCTGTTGCTGTATTTTGTTATTGTGCTCAGGAATCTAAAGCTGCTTAATTGCAGCACGCAGAAATCCAGCTATATCTCAAAGCCTCATGTATTACCTGCACTAAATCACCAAATAAATTACATTTGGCACTGGCTGGTCTGTGACAGCTGGCTATACTGGTTGTACCAGCTACCAAATGAGGTGCTGGGATGCTTGCTGTACTCTGCTGGACAGAATTGCCAGCAACACAGCAAGCGGGATGGCACAGGAGCCCCATTCCTCTCTGACTGACTGCAGCAATTCAAGCAATCCAAAATATGCCAGCAGAGGGAGCGAAACAATTCTCCTCAGTTGCTTCTGAAGGTTTCGGAGATACTTTGGGGAGCTGCAGAACATTTCAGCAGGCTGCAGAGTGTTCACGTGATTTCAACTATCTGGCAAAACACAAGCTGTCTTTAAAATCAACAGTATCTTGCTCTCTGTAGTAGAGTAGTCTGCCTGCTGGCCATCCCAAAGCACTGGAGTCTCACCCCAGTTGAAGGAACCGCCCAACCACAAAGAACCTAGAGCATTTCTGACAGGACACATTCACTTAGATAAGGCTTAACTCCAACCTGTGCTGCAATACTGTCCAGCACCAGTACAACTAAGCCAGCAAGCAGGACACACACAGCTGGCCTCAGATCATCAATAAGCGGCTGAAATCTCGCTGTCGGCATTTCACACCAGATTGTGGGTTAATACAAACCACTTGACAAACACCAGACTCTTCTGGGAGACCAGTCAGCCGCACAAGAGTTTAGGTTACATGTTGGTACTGACAAATTATTGCTGATGGATTCCTTGGCTCTTACAAGTTTTCAACGCTTCCTCAAGAGAAATTCTTCATCTGTGTGTAAAATTTAGATAGACAGCAGGGGCCCTTTTTAAGAAGTATCAGCATTCAATTGCAGTGCAATACACACTACACTCTCCTATGCTGACCAAAACACAGCTGCCAAACAATGGTACAGAAAACATCCCTATTTGATACCCATTTCAAGAGAAAATGGAGGTGCTTCCTAAGTCCTTAAACAATATTTAAGTGGAACCCCATGTAGAGGTGGTTACATATGGAGAAAATACCCTGCCTGGGAGCTGAAAATATGCAGGACCTAAAAAGGTTGTGCATCTTGCTGCTGTTAGTGCGTCCCTGATCACAGTATGAGAGTAACTGCAAAATACATGCTGAGGTTTTAGCATTCCTTCAGAAGTGATGTTATAAGCAGTCACCTGAGACATACAGAACTGCCACAAGCTGAGGTTTGTGTACATACGTGCTGACTCTTGAAGGTGTGGTACTGACCTACTTCCAAAAGCTCCTGGAAAGGCTTACAGGAAGCACTGAGGAGGAAAGCCACAAAGCTACAGCTCTGCTTCAGTGGGAAGTGAGAGCCACACAAGAACCCCTAAGTATACAGCAGTGCCAATTCAACAGGAGGCCCCTCAGGAGCACAGAACACTGGTCCTTCCTTGTGGAGGCTGAGGAGACACGGTTCAGTGGGCTACGCTGAAATCAGGGCTGTGACTTAACCAGGCACATCAGAAAGGTGTCCCTCTTCTTTGCTGTTAGCAGCAGAAAATCAGCAAGGAGTGAAATATGGGTAACCTCACCACTGAGGAGTGGCTCAGTAGGATGTGCACTGACTTCTTGCAGAGCTGATGACACAGGATGAGCCTAACCCCTGATGTGTTGTGTTGTTTGTTTTTCTTTTTTTGTTCCTCTCTGCACTGCATCATATAAATTGATTTCAGTATGGATTTCCTATTTCTTTTGTGATAACACAACTTTTACAGGCCTCATACTTGCTGGAGTGACTCTACCCCCACCTGCCTCAATGACACCATTCTGTATTGGACACCAGGCTTTTGCATTTCTGGACATGTATCAAGTGAGATGTTTTGGGTTGGCTTTAAACCATTCCCTTAAAAATCCAATGTGAATAAGCAGGAAATTAAATTGGCCAGTCCAGTTTGGCTGCCTAGTTACCTGAACCACACAAAGCAAACAGTTTCAAGACTACAGCTGAAACATATCTAATCTTATCAGGACTTCTGTGAAAGCACCCTTTAAGTCAGTACCCTCTTAGGTCAAATAAAGGGCACCTTACAAACACACATATAGAGAGGCTTTCATTCAGAAACCCTCCCTAGAGTAGGGGGGCAGGGATGGAGGGCCCCAAGCTGCCTTTGAACAGCAGCAGTACATGCAATAGGCAGCTCTGGATCCAGTCGTTTAACATATTCCAATGAAGGAGGCACTCAAAGCAGACAGCAGCCAATCCACCCCTATCATCGTTCTGAGACTACCTCTCGTTGCTTTTGTGTCTAATGTTGGCAAAGACCCTTCGATAACTGGGAAAGATAAGCCAAGTGATCAGACTCACCGATTAGCTGGAGACCAGATGCTGTTCAGTACAGGTACAATACACTAACAGTCCCTGCTGTCAGACCTCATCATCCACTCTGCTACCTGCCGCAAGGAGAAGTGGCCCTCATCTGCTCTGCCTCTTCCAGGGCATAAGCCCACGCTGCACTTAACTAAAACCAATACACTTCAAACTCCTTGTTTCCTTCCCCCAGCTCGGCTGGCCATATACGCTCAGACCTGGCACGATCTTTTCACCACAACATTTGCAGGAGAGAAAGGACATAGCAGAAACACTGGATCATCCCTACCACCAGCTTCCCTGACAAGGTAGCTGGGGCCCCTTAATCACTCACAAAATGAGCTACTCCCAGAACTTCTCAGCACTGGGAGCAATTCTTCCCGTGCCCGGAGTATTAGTATACATCCTAATACTCTGACACAAATAGGCGAGAGGCAGCACCAGTACCAAAGCCTGCAGTTCCAGTAGGAACGGGGCTTACATGCCCTATGAGAGAGCCAGGAAAGGATCGGCTGTGGCCATAGCCCAGCAGCTGGTAACACTAGAACTGTGTCACTAGCTACAGTGCTACTCATCACATACCTGAGAAATCAAACAGGAACCTGGGCTTCCACCTCTCCAGCAAGAGGATGCCAAGAAGGGACATGCTGAGGAGAAAGAGGGGTCTCAGGGAGGTGGAGGAAAACAACCTAGAAATCAAACGAGAAATTGTTAGGCAGGAAAAAGGCAGGAAGTTACTGCTCTTGATGAGCAAACAGATACAGCTCAGTGTATGGCAGAGAAGAAGCATCCGACTGTTACCGGCCACTGCAGCAAGCATTGTTCTCCGCAGACACCCAGTCCCGCCACAGCACATTCTCAAATGGTGCCTTTGCTCACAACCAGACAGCTGACTACTTGACATCTCCCAGCACTCTCCTCCCCTGCTCCTGAGCTCCTCCTTCAGTTGTAAAACAAGGCTTATGCTCCCCTCTACAAGTACAAGTCCCTCTGAATCCTCAAGGTAGAGGCTCTAGACAACTTAAATACAGATTGCTGTAGCAGAAGACTGTTTGAGAATCAGGCTGTTTGATGAAAACTTACATCCAATTTGTCATCACAAGGTCCAGCATTACCTGTAGGTAGCATCAAAACACATCCTGTACCTGCTTCTAGATGTCCATTCTTTTAGCACAAACGTCTCCCTGTTTAATCAGAGCCTAGCACTTAAATGGTTTAGTTGCTCGCTTGACTCTATTGTAAAACCTTTCACGTCTCTCATCAACGCATTGGCTTGAGCCAAATGCCAGCTCACACAATACTACTCACACGTAGTTGCACAACGCCACCATCAAAGAGTTTATCTCCCCACTCCATATAGATTGAACAGCAAAGGTCTCAGAGTGGCGCTTGTGCCAGCAGTGGCTGTCTGCACTCTCTCCAAACATGAGTATCAGCACTTCCCTCCAGCTCAGAGGAGCTCTTTTTAAGTCTCTCCAGAAACAATTGCCGGTAAAATGCATTCACCCTCTCCCCTTTAACGAAAACTCCTTTCCAGAAAGGAAGAGCCGCTCCACGGTTTAACCTTGCTCCTCTTCAGCCAGTATTTGCCAATAACTAATCTCAAATGCACCAAACTAATCAGATTCGGACAGCATCTCACCATGCAGCGTAGGGAAGGGCTGTGCTCCCCATCAAGCTATAGTCAGGGGCAGAGGACTTGGAAGAGAGACCTGTCTCACCGGACAGCACAGAATGAAATCCGCACGCTTTCCAAGAGTTTACAGGACCTGTAATGACCTAAACAAGAATGTTTTTATCCGTTCTCGTGGGACAACAATTCTGTAGCTTAAAACGTCAGCTCTGGAAGAATTTCCTCCTATTCCACCTCATTTATGGACTGCAGTTGAAGGATGCAGGCTGAATCCTCCACGAGACGGTAAATAATTCCTCCCCCTCTCTCTGCCATCCCGTATTCTGGGCACTCTTTGTTCCTCTCGACCTTTTTACGCAAGGACCCTTAGCCATCATTGTCTACCACCCCTGCCACCTCATGGCATGCCTCTCCCCCTCCCACTAACTTCAAAGCTCTGCATTCAGACCTTTCCAGATGGGAGACAAGTCCAAAACCATTTAAGTACCTGGCTACCATGCATGCCTCTGATAATCATATGGATGAGGGAGCAGAACATAAGCAGCCTCCTCAGAGTGACTTCAAAGGCTGTTTGGTCACATACTTTCCCCTTCTCTGACTTCTGAGTCTGTCCCTTCCTATTTCATCTGCAACCAATGTTTAACTCTTTCCCTGGCCTGTTTTGAGCTTTTCTCCTGGGAAAGCTGCTGGCTGAGAGCGTTTTTGCCAGTAAAACTGACTCACTGTTTACACAAACAAACAGGATGTTTTTCATTCCCATCCACAGCTGGGCTCTGCCACTCACACTTCCAGCTCCTCATGCTGCTGCCCTGCCCGAGAGGCAGAGGAGAAGGGAAGGCAGGGCAGGGGTAACACACTTGCTCCCAAACTGAGTGGCCTCAGCCTTCACATGAAAAATCAGCACCCTCCAGAGAAAGATTAACAAGCAGAAGGGCTTAAATAAAATGCCACACAGCAGCCTGCCGCTGCAGGCCATGGGGCTTACTGACCGTGCTTACGGGGTGAAGTGAACCGATAAAGCACGGATGCAAAAATTAACCAGAAACGTGCCTGGGCGAGCCTCCAGTTGGGCCCAGCTGCGTTTTATTATCGCAGGGCAAATCCTGCCCAAGCTCTTGGCACTTTCTTCTCTCAGGGAGGGGCCTGTTTACGCTTGTCGGAGGAAAACAGCACGCTTACTCCTGGCCGAGCACATCCCACGGCGTTACGGGGTGCAGCTGCCCTCAGCTTTGGTGCAGAAATACACACCGCAGGCACCCCAGAGGGCAGCACCATCCACCCTGAAGGCTCACAAGCGGCCCCACGCCGCTGCCACCGCCGAGGGCTGGACGAGCAGCATCCCG
>VYXH01009200.1:63323-94751 GCA_013397275.1 Burhinus bistriatus | reverse complement strand
AGAGGAAGACGGGCGGTGGGACTCGGCCTAGTAGCGGCTCAGCGGCCTCTGCTCCGGTCACCGGATCCAGCCTCGGTGCGGCCCGGCAGCCCGGAGGAGACTGGTCCTGCGGTCTCGGAGCGGGCTCGGCACCCGTTGGCTACCGGAGGGGACCCGGCTTGGGAGCCGGCCCGGGCCTCCCGGAGGGGACCAAGCAGCCCCCGCCCCGGGGGCGGGCGGGATGGAGCTGGACGGGCTGCTGCTGGACGAGGAGGGCACATTTTCCCTCAGCGGCTTCCAGGAGTTCACGGTAAGCGCCCTTCCGGCCCCCAGAGTGGTGCCCGGTGTCCCCAACCCAACCTGTCCCCAGCCTCGTGCCTCGGCAGGCCCCTGGGGCATTCCCTCCTTTTACACCCTGGCGCCAAAGAGCCCCGTGTGACTGCACACCCGGACCCCTGGCTGAGCTCTTGGGGGTCCTGCCGGGACCATCATAAACTGGATTGAGGTGGAGAGCCTGGTATGAGAAGTGCTGAGGGCTTTTCTCACGTTCCCCCTATCTGCCCCGCAGTTCCTGCCCAGGCACCAGCAGCTGAGCGAGAGGGTGCGGAAGCGGCTCTATTATGGCTGGGACAAAGACTGCAGCCTGGATAATCTCTCTAGCCCTGTGGCAGGTGGGTCACTGAGTGTCCCCAGATGGGAATGCTGAGTCAAGAGGGTTGGAAGTAGCCCAGGGGCTGAGACCAACAAGTCACCCGCTCCCTCCCCAGTGCCAAATCCCACCCCTGCCCAGCCTTCTTCGCTGTGTGTAGCACAGCAGGCAGAGTGCCAGAGCCTCATGGTTCCTGCTCTCTGTTTTATTGCCCTGCTGCATTTTTGGCACCTTGGTGGTGTGCAGAGACCTTTAGGTTGCTTGCAGATTCCTTGGCAGTGAAGGCTGTGTTCCTGTTCCTGATGAGAGGTGTCTTGCACAACTTCTTGTGCTCTGCAAGGTACTGGCGAGTTTGTTTAACTTCTAGTTGTGAGCACCAAGGGAACAAGTTCATGCTGTTTGTCTGGATCACATCCTTTTTTTTCCTGTTGAATCAGCAGTGTTTTGAGGGAGCAGAAGGACGTAACTGGGTTGAGACTAAGGAACTGGTGCAGGTGATGGTGGAGAGGAGCGGTCAAGGGTTTGCTGGGGGCCTTCACAGTGGGGTTGCATTAGTGGTTCCAATAGCTGCATGCTGACACAGATTGCAGAGGGCATTGAGTGGGTGGGGAAGCATGTTTGCATTCAAAACTCTTGTGATATACTTGGGGAAACAGTCTGAAGTCAGGAGGCTCTGCATGACTTACCTTAGCGAGGAGGGGGACGCTGGGTGTGTGGTGACGGAGCAGGGCCAGGCAGGGCAACCAGCTGCATGGGCATTGCTGGGAGTCACAGTTTCTGACATGGGTGGTGCGAGGGAGGCATGTGGCTCCTCGTTGGGGCTGGCATCACACCCAGGTGCAAGATGGGACTGTTCCACAGGACGCTACCAGTGTTGAAAGTTCAAAGGGCACATTCATGGAAGAAGACTCTGTTGAGGGTTATTAACTATAAAGACTGCCTCACACCCAGGAAATGCCTCTGCTCCAGCAGCTGGGGATGGGAGTGATGTGCAGAGAATATTGCTGCAAGCTTATCTGCTCTTACAGCCTTCCTTCAGCAGCTGCTATCAGCCGCTGTGAAAAAACAGGACCTAGGGCTGTGACATCTGTCTTGGTACAGCTGTGCTGTTGCTGCATGATATGTTTATGGCACTGCTCCTCAAATGAGATAGGGGCAATTGTGGGGAGAGTCCAGGGAAGCAAGAGGAGCTGGAAAAGGTCTTTGGCATTGGGGGGCAGTCTGAGGGGGGGCTGGCCAAGGAGAGAGGTTGAAAAGTGAATTTGTTCCTTCTGGAAAGGAAGAACCATAACCACCCTCAGCATGCCGTGCCTGTGAGATGGTGACAGCGATCAGCTGCTCTCCACATCCTCTGGGGCAGGGTGTGCTGTCATGGGTTGGATTTGTAGGCTGAAGAATTAGGTTTCATGTCAGGACAGAGCCTGGGGGGGCCTCATATACTTCCCATCCCTGTGGACATTGCTGCCGCCTCTGTGGCGGCTGATGTGGTGGCACAAGTGTGGCCAAGCACGGCAGAGAGAGCAGCAGCAGTGTGAGAAGCTGGGAGCTGCCAAAGGGTGGCTGGAGCTGTGTCTGCCTGGCTGTGGATCCCAGCAGTGGAGAGGCTTGAATGACCTGGGGACATCCTGTAGAGCAGTGTGATTCTGAGCTTGGTGGCTGCTGTCAGGCACATAATTCCTGTGGGATTGCAGCTGTTCTCTTAGTTGCTGGAGAGACATGGAAAGGAGGGATGTGGAGAGAAGAGGTTGTGTGGTGATGCTTCCCCTGGGAGCCGCAAATGTGAGGCTGCTGGGATGAGCTCTGCTTTCGACTCTGTCAGCCAAGGGCTCAGCACCAAAATAGAGTTGCCTGTCAAACTCTTCTTGCCAAGCACCAGACTGTAGGGCTGTTTGGGATGCTCCCAGCTGGTCCTATCTCATTGAGAAGTGAGATGGGAGCTGCTGAAGCCATCTGCCAGCATCCATCAGTTTCTGGCCTTGCAGTGCTTGAATGCTGATGCATGTCAGCGGTTGGAGGGTAAATGGGCTGAGGTGGGGACCTGCAGTTATTGCTGCTTCTGTGCCCTGTTAGTGCCTTCAGGCTCCTGCTCGCATGAATACCTTGTCCATCATCATCTTGAGGGCACAGGGGCTGAGGTGGGGGGGGAAGCTGGTTAGTGCTCACCAGCTCTGGAGGAGGAGGACGCTGACTGGGGGGAAGCAAGGGACTGGGAAGACCTGGTGTTGACGTCAGGTTCTGGAGAGCCTCTGAAAGGGCTGCCTGAGGTCCTGTGGGGTGGGGGGAGGGTGTTAGCCTCTTTGTGCAGCTGACTGCTGGTAACTCCCCATGACGCAGACATGCTAATCTGGATCTGGCACTGCTGCTGGGCCTTGGACACTCACATCCTCTTCCTGCTTTGGTCTGGTTCTCCTGCCTATTTGTTCCTCCGTCATCCCTGACTGCTGATAAGGCCTGTCCTACATTCATAATTTACATTAAACTTCAGAGGCTGAGCAAACATCAAGACTCAATGGGCTTGTGGGGAAAAGGGGAAGGGTGGGGGTGGAGGTGGACTGTGCCATATGGGGCTATAAGCCCTTTTGCTGCTTTTCTGTCCTAGATATTGCTGTGGAGTTGCTGCAGAAAGTGGCTCCCAGCCCTATCCGCAGACTCCAGAAGAAATACGTGTCTCATGTATCTCGGTAAGAAGCAAAACCTGTCCCTTCATGTCCTGTGTCAGACCTGGGAGCTGTGGTCGCACCTATGACTCACTGCTGTTCCCTGGGCCAGCGCTGGCTTTGTGCTTAGGCCTAATTAGTGTCAAACAGGAGCTGGGAGCAGGCCAGCAGGTACAATGGCTTGCTGACACAGCCAGGCCTGCGTCAGGTTGGTCCTGCTTTCTGGAGTGCAGGGGTGCTCTTGTTAAAGGGAATCTGTACTGGCTGGATCTGAACTTTGGCTCTGCTCTCGGCAGCCAAGCCCTTGCAGTGTACCTGGCTGCAGGCCTGGCTGCTCAGTTCGGAGCTGGCTGTGCCCAGGAACAGGAGTCAGGGCTTTCTGCTCTCCATGCTGCATCCCCTGCACTTTTCTCCTGTTGGCGCAGAGCTGACAAGGCTGGGATATATCTAGCTGTCTGTCTACTAAACCTCCCCGCTATTTACATGGGGAGGGAGCAGCCAAGTTGTGCCATGGTGACTGGCATGTTTGTAGAATGCAAATAACTTTCAGGTTGGCTCTTGCCTTGTCCCACAGGGAAGCTTGCATCTCACCCTGCTCCATGATGCTGGCACTAGTTTACATTGAGAGACTCCGGCACCGGAACCCTGAATACCTTCAGCAGATCTCATCTTCAGACCTCTTCCTGATCTCCATGGTGAGCGGTGTGGGCTGAGGGGTCACTGGGTTGGAGGGAGCCTGGAGGAGTGCAGGGATGACTGAGATCCTGTCCTTTGTGCTGCTTTTAGATGGTTGCTAGTAAGTACCTGTATGATGAAGGTGAGGAGGAGGAGGTGTTCAACGATGAGTGGGGAGCAGCAGGGAAGGTGGATGTCCAGACCATGAACACACTGGAGATGAACTTCCTGAGCGCCATTGTAAGTGGGGCTGTCACCGTGGCCAACTATTTCACAGAGTGGGGGAAAGGAGGTGTTAAGGGGAGTCTGGATTTCTGCTTTTACTCAATGTACTCTCATGAAGGAATGGAGAAGGATGTGTCCGGGTGCTGGGTGGCCTGCCCTGACTGCACTGACCTTTCACTGCTGTCCCCACAGGACTGGAGTCTCTACACAGACCCCCGAGAGCTGTTTGAAGTGCTGAGCTGGCTGGAAGGACGGTAGGTGTGTGGGTTGGGGGCAAGCCTTTCATCCACCCTGCAGCCCTGGCTCTGCTCCTGCTCAGAGTTAGCCCTGCTATAGTGAAGTAAGAGGTTGGGGTACCCATGAGCCTTTGCTAGGTTCTGCTAGGTTCTGCAGCTCCCTTCCTTGGACCTTGAGCAGGGTCTTCTCCAAGTCTGCTTGGGCTGAGCTTCTTCGATAGAGAAGGTCAATGTCACATCCACCATTCCCTCTTTTTCCTGCAGTGTGGCAGAAAAGCAGGGCATGTGGCGTGGCTGGTTCACCTACACAGATCTGTGTGTCCTCATGGAGCAGTCCATGTGGCAGCATGTGCTGGGCCAGTTCTACCAACAAGTGGTGAAGGTAAGGGCATGGGGCAGCAGCTACTTGCAAGAACATGTGGCCCAGCATGCCATGGGTTTGGAGCAGGACCCTCTTTTCCACTGAGAGTAGGAGTTTGGTTTATTCCCAGTTGAAAAGGGAAGCAGTCAGAAGCCAAAAGATGCTGATTTGCAGCTATGCTGCCTGAGGCACTGCAGCCTAGTGCTGCGTTAGTCTGTGCTGGACCGCAGCCCCACAAGTCATGGTGCAAGGTCATGGTGGTGGCATGGAGGCAACTGGGTGCTGGCTGAGGATTTAAACAGGAACTGTTAGGTTTTAGCTGGGTCATTTTGGTTTGTGGTATTTAGGCCCTGCTTTGAAGAAGCTGTGTGCCACCCGCTGTTAGCAGCGTGGCTCCCTGCTCCCCAGCATCCGGCCCTGGTGCTGGTGGTGCTGTTTGCCATCACGGCTGCTGGGTCAATGTGTGGCCATGCTGGGTCACGGCTGGCTGTGGGGGGCTGCTGGAGGGTCTGGGCTAACCATCGGCTTCTCTGCAGCTGGCCTGCCTCCTGGGTGTGGTGTACCTTACTGGCTTCGCTGCTGTCTTCGCCTCTGTCACTGTGGTGCACCGGTCTGTGTGCATGAGGAGCATCAACCCTGCAGCCCCCCGGCCTGCGCTGTTCCCCGAGGAGGGCAACTGCCAGCTGGATGCCCAGCCAGCCCCTGACCAGCCCCAGCTCGAGCTGCCTGATATCTCCCCAGCCAGCAGCACCCGTTGCATGGGGGAGAATAAGACGACCGAGGAACCGCGTCGCAGGGGTGTTACAGCAACTGCGCTCTACCTGTGGGGCAGTGTGATGACAGCTCTGTCCTACCCAAAGGCGCCTGATCTAGCCCAACACAGGAGCCCCCCGCAAGGCCCTTTCCAGACAGTACCCACCGCCTGTGAGAGATCTAACCATACCGCCTCTGCCGCAGCCCCCGGCCAGCCTGGCCACTTCGGACTTGCCATACTCCCATCTCCTCCGGTGCTCCACTGCCATGCCTGCTCAGCTGATGCAGGCCCCACATGGGATGGAGCCCCCAGCCGCAAGGACTGGCTGGACCCCCTGGGACTGAGGCAGTGCTCATTGCACACTGCCATGGCTCTCAGTAGAATCAAGAGCTTCATTTTTCCCAGCTAGGAGCATGGGGCAGCAGCCCCTTTCCCCTTCCCTTCTAGTGTGGCACAACTCACTTCCTTGCACTTCTGGGACTCCTGATCCCTGGGGCTGCATGGGGCTGGAGGCCCCTGCGTTACTTCCAAACCAGCATTTGTGTCTCCCCACCCAGGGTAGGGGTGTCCTTCTCTTTGGGGGCTGCTGGGACAGGTTGGGGCACAGTTGGCTTGCTGTTGGGGTGCTGGGGTGGGAACCTACTAGCTGGAGGGTAGAGATGGGGTACCCTTGGGCTGAGGTGCTAGGGCAAGGAGGTTGTACCTCTCCCTACAGTGAGTGGGTGGCCCTTGGTGATGCTGGGCAGAGGTGGTGTGTGGGATGTAGGATGCTGGGGCTGTGCGTGCAGGGTGGAGGGGCTGGGGCAGTGACCCCAGTGTGGGGGTAGGGCGCTCCAGGAGGAGGTGGGGTGTCTGGGTGAGGGGAGAGGAGGTCAAAGGAGGGGGGAGCGAGCAGCCTGAGCTGGCTGGCCATAGCAGCAATTCCCCTTGGGGGCAGCCAGGCCACTTCTTGGGAGGTGTAAGGGTCACACCAAGAGGGGACCCCAATGTGGCTGTGCTCCAGGGAAAGGTGCCCCGCTGGGCTTGGAGGTGGTAAGGTGTGGTTAAGGCTGAGCTTCCTTATCCTGCTTGTGGTGGGTGCTTTGAGACTGGGGTGCTCTGTGACACCATCCCAAACCCCAGCTGCCTGTGGCTGTGAGCAAACAGTGCCTGACTGCTCCTCGGGGCGGAGAGACGGCACCTTGTCTTGCTGACCAGCCCAGATCATTGTGCCCCTTCTTTTTACTGTGGATTTTACACCTGTTTTTCACTCTTTTGTAGATGAAAATCTCTTCCAATAAACGTAGTTCTTGCTGTGCATCTGCCTTGTCCTGCTGAGCTGCTCAGTGCTGGCAGCATGGGTACCCCACTGCGGAGCCCCATCCATGCAGCTGTGCAGTTCTTCTTCTCTGAGCCGGTGTGCAAGGCAGATCCTAGAGCTGGCAAGTGAGCCCAGGAGCAGTGAGGCCTGTCCTCCAGGGCTCAAGGGACCAGGCTCTTCGGTGACAGGAGGGACGTTGGGTCTGGTGCCTGAGGAAGGCAGGCATAGGAATACAGGACGTTCCCCATCCTTGGGAATGCAGGGAATGCATGGTCTCCACCGCTCTTTGCTCTCCAAAGTCTGTCCAGTTAATGAGTGAGCCCCAAGCGGCTTGGCAGGGTTGCTGTTGTGGTCGCTGGCACAGCCACCTCTGCTGTGTGACAAAAACACAAGCATCCCCTGCCTGTGTTCCCTTGGGAACCTTCCCAGTCAAGTGGTCAGCTTTTGTCCCTGGCATCCTTGTCCAGCAGCAGGGTTCAGTGCCCTCCTAGGAGCACAGGGGATGTGGTAGGCCCCCATCAGAGACCCCCTTAGTGTGGGCATGGTGCCCACAGAGGGGGATGGTGGGACCTTGGCAGGTGGACCTGTGCAGCTTTTAATGGGGTCCTTAGGGCCTGATGGTGAGGAAGAGCTGGATCAGGAGGGCAGGGGAGGAACAAGTATAGGCAGGGCACACTGGAGCTGGAGGATGCTGTTGGTGGGGGATGCTGCAAGCACATGGAGGAAGAGGTGTCTATGCTGTGGCCCACTCAGTCCTTGCCCTGTGTGCCACAAGAGGCAGGGATGGGACCTGGGCTGTGGACAGTTGGCACTGTAACAGTGTCCATTGTCCTGGCCATGGGTAGCTGTCACCTGGTCCTTGTGTTGACAACCCAGGGTGACACTTGCATTCTTGGCCACAAGGGCAGGTTACTCACCAACTCAAGTTAATGGCTAACCCTGGGGCAGCTCCTGCAGAAGGTGGAAGTTCAGCTGTGTGTAGGCTGTGAGGAGCCCTTTGGGGGAGTGGGAGCTTGCCCACCCCCTCTGCACCATAAACTGGGAGTGGTGCAGTGAGGCAGCAGCATGAATGGGGGCCACCATGGAGCGCCTGGTGCTGGGAGCCCTGCACTTGCATCCAGCTGCCCGCAGAAGATGTGCTCCTGGATGCTGAGCTGTTCCTTAGCCCTTCAGGTAAGGGTGGACCATGGTGAGCAGCCAGAGAGATGGGGTGATGGGGAGAGGGCTGGGATCCTCACAGGTGGCAGGGCAGGGACTGCATCCTGCCAGGCAAAAGGTGCTTGGGGCTCTGGCCAGGGTGTGCTGGGAGGGGAGCGGGCAGTGGCGGGCACTTCCTGGGGGGCATCAGTGAGCACGCATCCACTCAGGGGTGCTGGGCACAGGGGGCTGCAGTTTTGGGGGCTGCAGCAAGTCGCAACCACCCCCTCTCTTCCCCACACAGCATCTGGCCGTGCAGGCCTCCTTGCTCTGCATCTTCCACCTCCTACTACTGCCCACCTTGCCTGAGGAGCCACCCCAAGCTACCAGCGAGCTGCTGGCACGCAGCTTCTTTGCCTGCGGCATCTCCACAGTGCTGCAGACCACCCTGGGGAGCCGGTGAGCGAGTGGGATGAAAGGGATGCAGCCATCGCCAGAAGGAGGGTGACACCATGGGAGGGCATGTCTCTGCCCCCTCCTAGGCTGGGGGAGGACAGGATTTCTTGGAGGTGGGAAGGGTACAAGGACTGGGTTTTCTGTAACAACTCCTTGTCTGGTGTCTCTGTACAGCCATTCCCTCCTCACTGTCACTGCATCTTCCTCTCTCGCATGTCCCTCAAGCAAAACTGCTGTGCTTTCCCCTAGCTCCTCGCTGCCTTGCTCCAGTATCATATGCAGCTCCTCCAGGCCACCCGGTGCCTGTGCTGCTCATGCCCCACACAGGGGCTGGGTGAGTGCTTTGGCAAAGCCCCTGACCTCTGCACGCATCCCATGTGCTGCCACTTGGGATGTGCTAGGGCACATTTGGGATATGTGGTGCCTTCCTGCCACCTTGGGATTTCCACCTCCTCTGCTTCCCGTATCTTGCTCCTCCAGCAGCCAGAGCTTTGGGAACAACCCCGTCCCCTCTTTTTTCCCTAACGTGCCCTTGCTGTCCCCTTTCCCAGGCTGCCGCTGGTTCAAATCCCGTCCTTCGAGTACCTGGTCCCTGCCATGGTGCTGAGCTCCCACCTGTCCCTCAGTGCCAGCATGGACAGGAACGGTGAGCACAGCCCTGGAGCCTGCGCCCCACAGGTCCTGGGTCATGCCGGTGCCAGGGGACCGGCAGTGTTGAGGCGCACGGGGTAGGATGAAGGGTACCAAGGGGTCCCGCCTGCTGACCCCTCTGGTGATGGTGCGCAGCACCCTATTCGCCCCTGAGTACAGATGCAATGCGTCCGGGGCCACGCCACAAGATTTGTGGCCTATAATATGCCTGGGGCTGCCTCCCCAGGGCATGGTGGGGATGGGGATGCTGGCACACTCCAGCCAGCAGCCCCTGCACTGCGTGTTCTTGGACCCAGCTCCAGGAGGCCAGCATCCATGCGCATCACATATGTCCAAATTCCCTTCCAGGCACGATTGCGGCCAGTGCATGCCCTGCACCACACTGTGCCATCGCAGGGAGCTGGGCTGCCTCACTGCGAGAGGTGGGTGCTCCTGCACTGGGCTGGGGGTCCCCATCCTCCTGCTCTACCAGCAGCCCAGTTGTTACCTGCATCCCTGTGCCCCCCGTCCCTTTCCCAGCCCTCCTGGGGACTGCCAAGAACAGGGGAGACATAAGAGGATGTGTAAAGGCAATGGGGACCGTGGTGCCCATAGGTGCATATGTTGTCCTGGGACTGGGGTGAGCGGAGCATGGGGAACAATTGATACTACTGAGGCAGTGGGAGTGTGGCCAAGGGGCATTGTTGGGCGGCTTTCTGTGTACCCTACCCCATGGGTCCCATCCTTTTGTCCTGCAGGTCTCTGGAGCTGTGCTGGTCTCTGGGCTGGTTCAGCTGGCGCTGGGAGTGTCCGGCATGTGCGGGTGGGCAGCCCAGCGCTGCGGGCCGATGGTCCTGGCCCCCAGCCTCTCCATCATTGGGCTGTCTGCATACAAAGAGGCTGCTTTCTTCTGCTCCACTAACTGGGGGGTAGCGCTGCTGTACGTGAGCCCAGGGGCCATGCCGGTGTGCAGCTTGCACAGCTTCCCTTTGCTATGGGGACAGGAACGGGGCACCCTCGTGGTGCACGGCACATGTTTGGGGTCCCATCACTGTGATGCTCTGTGGTGACTTGTGCGCTCTCTCCTAGGCTCATGCTGCTTACTGTCACCTTCTCCCAGCACCTGGGGTCCTGCCGCCTGCCCTTCTGTGCCTGGCCCCAGGCTCAGGGGGGCTCCACGGAGCCGTCTGTCCCCACCCTGCGCACGTTCTCG
This sequence comes from Burhinus bistriatus, assembly GCA_013397275.1. Taxonomy (NCBI): domain Eukaryota; kingdom Metazoa; phylum Chordata; class Aves; order Charadriiformes; family Burhinidae; genus Burhinus; species Burhinus bistriatus. The sequence goes on along the minus strand of VYXH01009200.1, from coordinate 84,479 downwards.
GTACTGTGGCTTGTCTGCCCCTGCTCCCTCCACTGTGCCCAAGCTTCTCTCTGAGCCTGGCTCCTTGGTGTGGGGTTAGGTGGGACCTGGTGGGTGTGGAGCAGAGCTGGGTGCTGGGAACAGAAGCAGGGGTGAGAAGTCCTGGTGCAGCTCCCAGGGTGTGGGTGCTGCTGGGGGACCACAGGGGACCTGTGCTAGAGGTTGTTGGAGCAGCAGAGCCTGGCATGCTCCCAGGGAAGACATGGCATGGCTCCCTGGGACACATGACAGGAGAATGCTGTCCAGGGCACAGCAGATGGGGTGCTAGCCAGGACAGGCAGGGGAAGAGGGTCCCTTGATGAGGTTCTCCTTGCTGCCTTGCAGGTACTGCTCCCATTTGCTGGTGTCTGCATCATCTGTGCCATCCTCAGCCACCTCCACATTCCCTGGGAATCACTGGACCCAGCCATGGCACAGCTGTCCTGGGCCAACAGTACCTTCCATGCCCCTTGGTTCCGCATCCCCTACGCAGGTGGGGGGCGGCAGGGCTGCGTGCAGCCATCTGCCTTCAGCCAGGACCCCTGTCACCTATCCCCTCTCCCTCCGCTGCAGGCGAGTGGGGGTGGCCGCTGCTCACCCCTCGGGCGCTGACAGTGGGCATCGCCATGGCCATCGGTTGCAGCATGAACTCGGTGGGCTGCTACGTGCTGTGTGGGAGGCTGCTGCGAGTCCCCCGGCTACCCCCCCATGCCTGCAACCGGGGGCTCTGCACGGAAGGGCTGGGCAGCCTCCTGGCAGGGCTTCTGGGCACCCCAGGGGGCACTGCTGCCAGCATCGCCAATGCCTGCACCACTGGCCTCACGCAGGTAGGCCCGTGGTGGGGGGAGGAAGGTCAGCAAGGGATGGGGCAGCAATGGACCAGGAGGTATGGGGGACCAGTAGCACCCAGGCTGTCACTGAGCCAGCACTGGGAAAGGCAGGTCTGTATGGCACTATGGGAGAAACAGTGAGGGGTGACGTTCCCCATCTTTGCTTTCCTGTCCTCCTTTCCACCAGACTGGCTCTCGCTTCTCGGTGCAAATAAGCGCGCTGGTGTGCGTGGTGCTGGGCATGTCCCCGAGGCTGGCAGGGCTCCTCACTCGCATCCCGCTGGCAGTTCACGGTGGGTACCCTGCTCTTCCCCTGCACTGCAGTGCCCACAGCCTGCCTGGTGCTGCCTGACTCCTGCCCCTCGCAGGGGGGGTGCTCTGTGTCACCTATGCCATGGCCGTGGGCACGGGGATCTCCTACTTCCAGTATGCAGACATTGACTCGGGAAGGAACATCTTCATTGTCGGCTTCGCCATGTTCATGGCGCTACTCGTACCGCGGTGGCTTGGCACAGCTCCGGCTCACCTGGCGACAGGTAGTGGGGAACATTCCCCAGGCAAGGCAAAACCTCGGGCCCTGTGGCATGGTGACCACACATCTCCAATGTCCTGGGAGGCTGGGGCAGCAGGCAGCCTGGGCCTGCTGAGGCAGCTCCTGCCCCTTTTCCACTGCTGGGCTGGGAGGTCCTGGGTGATTCTGGCACTGTCCCTGCAGGTTGGGTGCCCCTGGACCTTCTCTTCCTCTCCCTGCTCATGGTTCCTGTCTTCTTAACTGGCTTCTTGTCATTTTTCCTGGAGAACACGGTCTCAGGTGAGAGGATGCTACAGCAAGTCTGCATGAGCCTGTGCCCTGAGGGCTGGATCTGGCCATGGGACCATCCCCAAACCATTGGCTCTGCCTCCAAGCAGTCCTGCTGGGCGTCCCGGCACCGGTGTGGGCTGGGATGGTGCAGCTGCAGGAAGGGGCTCCTATCTCACTGCCCACCGCCCTGGTTGCAGGAACCCTAGAGGAGCGAGGGCTGCTCTCTGACCTGATGCTGCGGAAAGCTGGGGCAGGTGCTCGTCACCCCTGTGGAGAGAGGGGTGAAGCTAGCCAGGCGTACGGGCTCCCCGCTGGACTGAGGAGGCTGCTGCCATCCTCCTGCAAAGCCTTCGCCTGCTGCTTCCTCTGTCCAGGGAGAGAGGAAGAGGAAGAGAAGGAGGAGGAAGAGGAGGAGGGCAGCTGTGCCCCTGGGGAGGGGACTGCTGCCCCAGGGGAAGGGATGCATCTGCTCCCTAAACCTGGCTCAGGGGAGCTACAGCCACAAAGGAGGCCAAGCGAGACAGAGATGTCTGCATGGCACACCGTGGCCTGACCCCATGGCATGGGGACACCTCATAGGGGACTGGGGCTGTGCCCCCAAGGCAGCTTGCAAAACACTTTGCTCCTCATTTCTGAATCCCACATGGACTGGAGGGACCTGCACTTCTACACTCCCAGCACGAACCTCATTTCCCCGCTTGGGAGTGAGCTATAAAAACCTTCGATCACCTTTGCCTTTTCCAGGCGTTTCCTTTCTAGCCAGGATTTGCCTGGGAGATGCCAGGGACCCTCCCATGGTGCCCTGAGGATTGCGACCGTGGAGGGCATGGCCACCTGGTGCCACTGCAGCTGGGGATGTAGGTGCCCCTAAAGCCCACCATTACCCTGTGGACGTGGCTGGGGAAGGGCTCAGTGCTTTGGCCAGCCCCAAAGGGCTGTTACCCCAGTCTCTGCTCACCTGCTGGCACCGTGCTTGGGAAAGGCTGGCTCTCCTTCTCCTCACTGCCTTCTCCCAGCTGTGCCTATAGCCCTTTGATGCCTGTAGCACCAGGTGTATACTAATGCACAACAGTGTGTCCTGGGCTGGGGCTGCAGCTCAGCTCAGTTCCCCGAATCAGTGAACCCTCTTTTACCTGCAGCAGGTTGGTCCCAGCAGCACTCACCACTTAACTGCCCCTCAAGTATTGCTCTTGCTGCTAAACCAGCCAGCAGCGGTTCTCTGGGCAAGAAAACATTGCCTTTGACCCCTGTGATTAAGCTCAGTGCCTGGGTTGGTTTCCTGCTGCTGGCTGGTTACGCTGACTCCAGCAGAGAGTGGACCAGTCCTGCTCGCTGCTCCAATTCTTAGAGCAGGTCAGAGTCCGTGAGCAGAGCCCTGCGCTCCCTTTGCTGCCTCCACCAGTCTGAACTGGCCTGCTAAAGCCCAGCAGTGGGGTAGGAAAGGCTGGGGCTTTGCAGCCCTTGGATGATGCAAGCTGGCCCCACGTGCAAGCTTGAAGGAAGGATAGACAAGCTGGGAGAAGAATGGAGCCGGTCCATGGGAGTGACGTGCCTGGGCTGGACTACAGCTCCAGGTTGTGGCTGCCTCATCCACCTGGTCCTGAAGAGTCCCCCAATGCCCAGGAAGACCCAAAGGTGGCTGCAGGGCGGGAGGGACGTGGTGCCACTGTGCTTGCAGGTACCCAGCAGTGAGCCCTCTTTCTCCAGCTGCCTGCGATGGCCACAGCTGGGCCCTGTGCCCCCAGTGGGCATGGGGTGTAACGCACAGCCCGGCCTCACCCTGCCCAGCACCCCATCCTGGCCCTGCACTCCAGCTGTGCCCAAAGCCCAACTGAGTCCTCCACCCCAAACCCTCCTGCACCCTAACCTGGCCATACATCCTGTCCTGCACCCCAAAGCCCGTGCCTGGTCCCACCTCCCCCGGCACCCCCTTAGGATGCAAACCCTCTGGGATGACCACCCTCCCCTGGCCCTGCCCTGAGGGTGGCTGCAGCCCGCACGGTAGAGAGAGGAGGTTGGGGGGTGTGTGAATAGGGTGCAAATGGGGGGCTCAGGAGCAGTGCAGGGGGAAGCTGTTTATGGGTGCAGGGTGGGTGGCCTCAACGCATGGGGTGCAGGTGGGGGATCACAGTCAGACCGTGGGTGTGGGGTGTCAGTGCCCAGGGAAAGGATGGGGCTGTGCTCAGTGTGGAGGGGGCTGGGGGGTGTGTGGTGTCCACAGCCCCTGCCAGGCTGCCACAGCCCTGCTCTGTGGTGTCTTATAAGCCTGGTCCCTGGGCATGGGAGGGGGACAGGCACCTGCAGCCCCAGCTATGCAGGGCTCGCTGGGGTGCTGCAGCTGAGTCCCAGCACAAGCCCAGGAGAGCAGCGGTGCGGGTGCATGCCCTGTGCCATGCCTGCGTGGGCACCCCATGGCTGCTGGGGCTGAGGATTAAACCTGGGGCCAAGGGACAGGAGCCCCCGGCTGCTGCTGCCTCGCTGTGCTGTGCCGTGCCGTGCCGTGCCTGCAGCCCGACAGCTGTCCCCAACTGGGCACTGGTACCAGGACATTTCATAACAGGAGCAAGCACAAAACAAAGTGTTAAAGCATTTCAATCCCCATCGCTTTGCACAGTGTCTTGGACGTGGCACCTCCCATGATGACTGTGGAGGCTTGAGAGGGACACACCAGCTTGGGTCCCCATCCTGGTCAGCAGGTGAGGGATCAGGAGCAGTCGTTCCCAGGGTCCCGAGGAAGCGATGGCCGTGACCGTTTGCCTGTGCCGGTGACCCATGGTGTTTGGTGCAACACATCCCGGCGTGCCCCGGCACGTCGCACGCTGCGGAAGAGAGCAGCATGCTGGGAGCCGTAGTCTGGCCCTCGCCTCCGGCCTGCCATCGCTCGCCTCGCAAAGCCCCTGGCCCCGACAGCCTTTGGCCTGCCTGCTCCTCCTCTTGCCCTCGGGTAACGCCGTGGCTCCGCAGAGCCCCAGTCCTGCAGGGACGCTGGGTCCCCGAGTGTTCAGGCAGGCACGGAGCCTGCGGCAGGGAGGAGTGGGAAGCAGCAGCGCTCGTGGGCAGCATGGGCTGCTGCCGGCGCTGTGCCGGCGTCTGCGCAGGCAGGGGATGGCGCATGGCTCGCGCAGAGCACAGGGACGGGGTGTCCTGCTGCCCGTCCTGGTGCAAGCTGGCCGGCTTAAATATTAATTTGCATGTAGAGGTCTCACCGTATTAACGACAGCAAGCACCGGATAACACTGGGGGGCGGCAGCAGTTACATTGCCATGCGTCTGCATTTGGGGTGCTTATTGTGAGGTGGGGGAGGAACTGCCCTGCACAGAGCTCCCCAAAAGGCCCGCCCCAGCAGGGCTGCATGCATGTGCAGGGATGTGTGTGTGACCAGAGCTGGCAAAGCATCCTCACCTCCGGGCTGTGAGATGGGGCCGGCACCATAGAGGCACCGGCAGGGACCAAGGGTCACTGTGAGGCCACCCCAGGGACCAGGGTCTTCCTGGGCTGGGGGTGAGGCAGAGACCTGGTTGCTGTCTTGCAGATGGAGGACTCTGAGGAGCTGGAGAGCAGCCTCCTGACGCAGCCCTGGGCTTCTGTTTGCTTTGGCGAGTCTGCTTTTCTTGCCAAAGCGTGCTTCAGGGATACTGGCTACATCCTGCTGATCTCCGACCTCAGCAGCGTCTGGTACGAGAGTGCAGACGTCGAGGTCGTGGGACAAAGGTCCAAGGTGAGTGTCTGGAAAGTCCAGAGACCTCCTTTTCTCCTCACAGCAGCTGACACCCCAGCATAAACTGCTTGGTGACACAATGGCTGTTGGATCTGACAGGGCTTGGGTGCAAATGCCTGGCCTGGGAAATCCCCGGGCAGCTCTGCCCAAGCACTGTCACCCCGGTTGGCCGAGCACCCTCCTCCTGGGAGAGTGGGCCAGGCTATTTAGCATGCCCAGGACACTCAGGCATTCACTGGGCCTGCATGCTGAGGCCAGCACACTCGTTTCACTTGTGGGCTGGATGGGCAGCTGGTTTCCCCAGGACCAGTGTACTAAGGAGGAGCTTGAAACAAGGCTGCCTTCCCACCAGTGACGGAGAGACTCCTGTTCACATTCATAGTCAGGCACAGGCTCCCACTGGGTGTCCTGTAAGCATGGCCCCCAAAACACATGGGGCCATGCCTCATCCCCTCACCCTAGCTTGTGTGCCCAGGCCCCAATGTGCCACCCTTCTGCCACATCCCTCTGTCACAGAGTGGCTGTGCTAAGCAGCTGTTGGCAGGAGGGGTGGGCATGCAGTGGCAGCTATCCCCCAGCTCTGCAGGTTAGCTGGGCTGTGACACTCATGCTGGCATGCGGGGCAGATGCACGAGTGGAGGCCATTGCACCCTGCCCACCACCCGGACCCTCCTGGGCTACTGGAGCAGAGGAGCCTTCCCGGTTTGGCTGGCCTGGGAGAACTGGCGGGGAATGTCCTGTTGCGGGGCTGAAAGCCAAGGCCCAGGGATGGCTTTTTGCAGCACTGGGACATGCAGAAGTAGTTTGGCTCCTTCTGTGCTGGAGTTTCTGCTGCTGTTTTCCCAGTGCCAAGCTCCCTGGGCTGTTGCTGTACCCGTAACCTTGCCTTTCCCCAGGAGCTGAACAAGCGTCTGACGGTCCATGTGTCCTCCTTCCTGCACCGCTTGTGCAACCTGATGTGTCCCTTGCTGGCAGGGCAGCCGGACGCTGCCACCTCCTTCTCTTGCCACCACACTGCCAGTGGCCTCAGCCTGCATGTGAAGAGCGAGCTTTCAGGACTGCCCTTCTACTGGGACTTCCACTGCTGCCCTGCTCCTGTGGAGATGGTGAGCGAAGCTGTGGAGAGTTTGGGGAGGGGGGCGGCCAAAATTAAGGATTGTCTCCTAATGCTTGGAGGCTTTGTGGTCTCAGTCTGTGCTAGTGGCTCTGCCTGCTGCCCCTCCCGAGGTTCACTGTCCCCATTTCTTCTCACTGAGGCTTTGGCACCTCAGTTGGTGTCTTGCAGCGAGGCAGGGATGGCCCAGCACATGCTGCTACCAGTCCAGTTTGGGATGATGCTGTGCCGGTGTCCTGGCACAGCGGAGTGATGCTGTTCTCAGAATCACAGAATCACAGGGGTTGGAAGGGACCTCTGGAGATCATCTAGTCCAGCCCTCCTGCCAGAGCAGGGTCACCTAGAGCAGGTTGCACAGGATGGCCTCCAGGCGGGTTTTGAATGTGTCCAGAGTCAGAGACTCCACCACCTCTCTGGGCAGCCTGTTCCAGTGCTCGGCCACCCTCAAAGGAAAGAAGTTCCTCCTCGTGTCTAGACGGAACTTCCTATGTTCAAGTCTGTGCCCGTTACCTCATGCCCATTACCTTCTCCTTTGGTGTATGCCATGAATTGGGGCACCGAGCAGTGGGTACCCCCAAAGGACCCACAGGAGGTCTGTCACGACAGAGGGAATTAAAGCGAGGTCTCCCCAGCTTTTAAGGGCTTGCTCTTACCACCCGGGTACCTAACATTCTGGGTTTCGGGAGCCCGGTGTCACAAGCCGAGCGCCCAGGGGCAGCACCTCCGCGGGGCCGGGGCTTCCCCGGGCCGCCCCCGGCCCTCGCCCCCGGCACCCCCGGGGCCCTGCGGCCCTGCGCGCACAAGAGGGCGCCCGGCGCCCGCTAACCGCCTGGGCGGGAGCCTCCGGCGGCAGCGCCGGCCCCGGGCCTGGCCGTGAGGCTTCGCTGCCGGCGGGCGGCCGCGGGAGGCATCGCCCTAAATCCCCGACACCCGCCTCCTGCCGGGTCCCCCGGGTCCTGCTGCGGGGCGCATCCGTTCTCCCCCGTGAATGGCTGTGCTGGGGCGTCACGGGGAGGAGAGCTGGGATCCCCGCCGCCCTGGGGGTGTCTGTCCTCACTTTTGAGGTTGAACTGGGGAGCAAATAAACTTGGGGTCCTGGCTTGGGCTCGCCCTAGGGACTTGCCGTCGCTCCCTGGGCAAGAAGCACAGAGGTTGAGCTGAGAAGGTGCAAAGCCCAAGCTCTCAGCTTGTAGCTGCTGCTCTCCCCTTGCTTGGGATCATGCTGGATGTCTGCAAGGCATCCAGGAAGTGGGAAGCAGCTGGGGCGCTGAGCGTGGTTGGTGTGGATGCAGGAATGGGGACCGACTCTGCTCCACTCAGCTCTGCTCAGCAGCTGGCCAGGGGCTCGAGGCAGGCACGGAGCCCTCCTGGCAAACCACCACTTGCCCTGTCCCAGCTCTGCGGTGGATGGTGCCCTGTGAGCACTTGGATGGCTGATGGCTGTCACCTCTGTGGCTTGTGCCTGAGGGTGAGCAGAGCGTGGAGCCCACAGTGGGTTTGCTGCAGGAGCCAGAAGGCTTCACGAGCAATGCTGGGTTTGCTACCCTCTCACCTGTGGACTCAGCGTGGCCACAAAGACAAGGGACATGCTGGGGTGGGGGGATCCCAAACACCCTCTCCAGGGCTGTGGGAGGTGATGGGCAGGAGGCTGCTTCATGTGCCTGGTGGGTTGGAGTAGCCCAGCCTGGCTCCAGGGCAGGTGACACGGCCAGGGCGCTGCATGGGGCTTGCGCTGTAAGCTAAGGGTGGGCATGGTGGGCTGCAATGGGGAGCTGCCGCCTGTGCAATTCCTGCATGTTGTGATCCCTGCTGCTTTCGATCTCCTCCCTGGGAACGTCTGTCCTGTTCCTCGAGCTGCAGCTTGGCACTTCAAGCCCTTCTGATTTTTCACCCAGCTCTGCCTGTTTCCTGCATAGGAACGTGCCTTGGGGTGCGCAGAGCCGTGGGGAGGGTCTGGGTGGCACATGGGGGGGCTCTCTGCCTCCTGCTGCACCCCAAGTGGTGGGTGGAGCATTGTCCACCCCCACACCCTGTCCCCATTGGGCTCTCCCACCCAAGCTCTCCCCTGATGCAGCCCCTCGTTGTGAAAGGATGGGGCTGGGATGGAGAGATGTGTCCTGCAGCATCCTGCCTGCCTTCTTCCAGCTTATGTCTTTTGGCCACTTTCCACTGGATTTGGGTGAGGCGTGGGGTACCTTTGGGAGCCCTACATGACCTGGAGTGGAGCTCTTGCAAGGACCTTGCTAGCTGCTCTGCTTTGACCATTCTATGGACATCTGTGTGTATCCCTGGACCTTCCCTAGAGTGTCCCTCCTCCATCCTAGGTGTCCCGTCACCTCGTGCGGCCCCTCATTCGGATGAGCTTGGCACTGCAGTACCAGGTGCAAGAGCTGACCTCTCTGCTGCTCCAGAAGGATGCTGAGATTGAAGATTACAGAGAGAGTGGGGCTGCTCTCAGCAGAGGTGAGGAGGGATGCCTGGGGCCGAGAGAGGAGCAAATAGGGAATGAGTTTCCTCCTTAGCGCGGGGCTGGCGTGCTCTGTTCCCTCTGGCTATTACCCAGCCAGGCTTGTGTTTCATGTTCAGCCGTGCCGACAGCGAGACGGTAGCCAGAAGGCTGGGGAGCAGCCCCTGGGGAGAGCTGGGGGAGGAACAGCCCTTGACCGGTAGCTGGAGGAATTGGGGAGTCGCCAAGGGGCTCTCGGCTTTGCTGAGAGCACCTGGCTGCTCCCCAGCAGCCGGCAGGGATGCCAGCAAGGGCCGGCCCTGGAATGGTGTCAGGCTCCCATCCCAAGTGCTTGGAGAGCAACCAGGGGCTCTCGGCTCTCCCTGCTGCGGGAAGCACAGCCGTGCATGTGGGCCCCCCTCCAGCGCCCAGCCTGCCTCACCATGGAGGGGGATGGGTGGGAGGAAGCCCCATCAGGTAGGACATGGGTCAGGACCTGCCTGGGGAAGCCCACCAGGGGAGTTGTCCTCCGCCAATGGAAGTTGGCTGGGCACTGTTTTTTGGGTCGTCCCATGCTAGCGCCGTGCTCTTTCCTGCTGCCAGAGGTGATACCTGCCCTTCTGTGGGAACCTTCCTTCCCCAGGATGTGGGGTCCACTGGGGGCCAGCCCTGACTCGCGTATCATGGCCAGGAAGATGATGTGGTCCAGACCCTGTACCATGGCAGATACCCTACCACAGGAGCCTGGATCTGCCCTGCAGCTGTACCAGAGCTGCACCAGCTGGCCATACTCTCCTTCGTCCTCCTGCATGCCAGCTTTAGGGCTCAGAGCAGCCAGGACAAGCCGGTTTGGGTTCAGGGACTGATGCTGATGGGCAGGCAGTCTCTCTTGTCCCTTGCCTGGGCAGGGCAGGAAGCTGAGTGGGAGCTTTGCACCAGCACTGCAAAGCTTGCCAGGTGCTTCTCCAGACAAAGGCTTAGCAATGATGGGGAAAAATCAGTGCTTTGGAGGAAGCACAAAGAAGAATGAGAGGTAACAGGGGTTTGTCCCTGCCCTGCAACAGGAGGACACAGGCTGGCTCACCCCTCCAGAAAAGCAACGGGAGACAAGCAGTCCCCTGTCCCATGGAGTGTGGCTGTGCAGTGCTCAGACCCAGGCAGCTCTTCAAGCTGGCAATGGTTCTGAGCATGTCCTGCTGCTGTCTCCTGCTCCTCTGTGCAGGAGGGTGCTGGGACAAGTGTGGGTGAGTTCTGGGCTCTGCCACCTGGCTGCTGCATGTATCAACAGGCTCAGCCTTATTCCCCCACTTCCCTGTGGTCCTTGCACCTTCTGCTAGCCCGGTGGTGTGTCCCTAACCCAAGGGTTCCGCTGGCCTCTCCCGATGACTCTGGGATAAGCCTGCTGGAGCTGTTCCCCTGCAGCCCCCTCGCCCCACAGGCAGGAGAAAGAGAAGCTGGGGTGGGAGGTCTGGCCAGACCTGCCCACTCTGATCCCTGCTCTCCCTTGCAGACCGTCTTCGGACAGAGCCCTTCCAGGAGGATACGTTTCAGCAGAACTTCATGGCTGAGGTGAGGAGCCGTGCAAGTCCTCCATCCTTCAGCAAGGGGGTGGTGGGGAGCTGGCGCCAGCAGTACCAGTGTGAGGTGTGCCGGGCTGGATGAGGGCACTGGTGAGGGATGGCTGGATTTGCCTGGGAAGGGGTAATGGCCACTGGCTCTCCCATGGCCCTCCTTGTGTCCTTGCACCTGGTCTGAAGGGTGAGCAGAGCTGGAGGCATGCCTGGCATGGCTGGATGGGGACGTGGCACTGTGTTTTGTCACCCTCTCGCCACTGCTGGGCTGCTGGGAGTTGCTGGGGGTGCAAGCTGGGCTGGCTGCTCCATGGGAGCGTGCCGTTGCTGGGGCATCCTCACCTGCCTCTCACACTTGCTGTGGACCTGAAACACCAATGCTAATGGCAGGCAGGGAGCAGGTGAATGAGGAGAAGCCATCTGCTCCTTTTGGTTCATCTACTGCTTTTAGGGGTGGCTTTGCAATGATGCGTTGCGGAGCCAAGTGCCTTTTAGCCTGTTACCTGTGCTGTGCCCACCACTCCCCCCTTGGCGCGCTTGGCTCTAAAATCAGACATGTGCTTTGGAGAAACTAGGGCTGCAAGAAGAGAGTCTTTCCTCTGATCCTTTTTCATTACTGGAAATAACCACAGAAGCACTAAAGTGATTCAAACCAATGTGGCAAGATCAGAAACGATTAATGCCCATCAAGGCAAAAAGACTCAAGATGCTTCTGTGTCTTCCTGTACTCGCTGTGAAGGTGCAGGAGTGGGGAGCAGTGGTGTCTGCTGGGGACCAGGGAGTCAGCCAGGCTGTCCGTGGTGTCACATAGGCCTTGAGAGAACATCGCTTTGTGAAACACACGTTGATGCTCTTGCACAGCCACCAATAAACCATCTGCAGAGTTTCTAAAAATTAGAGACGATGCCTCTTTTATGTGAGAGGCATGGCATCCAGTGCAGGCAACTTTCATTTCCCCTAGTTATGATGGATAGAGATGAATTCACTGCTGGACTGCAACTTGGAGGTTGCCTAGGGACCGATGATCATGACCAGATTACATTCACCCTGGGCAGAGAAAGGACATTCCTAAACAGTAATTTATATCCTTCATGCTTTGAAAGGGCTAATTTCCCAAAGCAGGGGGAAAATTATGAGTGAAATCAGCTCAGAGGAAACATTTAGATAGAAAAATGTGAATGAAAATGGTGAGCTCTTTCAGAAGAATTTCAGAAGCCACAAAAAGCCACAATTCCACAATCAAGAAAGAGGGCAGTGCTGGCCAAGAGCCCGTTCTGGTTCAGCGGCGAAGTGAAGGCAGCAATTAGAAATAAAAGAGCAGTTTATAACAAATGGGAGAGCGGGAGTAGATAGCAATCAATATAAATTAGAAATTATGAAGTGTAGAAAATGGATAACAGAAGCTAAAGACATCAGGGAAAAATCATGGTGAAGGACAGAAGGAAAGGCTTTTATTTAGTGTAGTAGGAGAAAACCCCAAGTTCCCAGCAACAGGATAAGCTTATTAGTAGACAGAGGTGGTAAAATGATTGATATTGGAGCAGACATGGCAGAAGCAGTCGGTAAATGTTTGGGTGCTGTCGCTGGAAGGATGCAGGCAGATGTGCCAGGATCAGGGGATGATGAAGTGTGTCTTTGTCCAAGGGACGGCTGAACAACATCTGCTAAAGATGAACGTCAGGCTTGAAACTCAGAGTCCTCCAAGAGCTGGTAGGGTTTGGGCCATGGGGGAAGGTGCTCGGTGGTGCAGAGTGGGCAGGAGGGGAGTGACACAGCCCTGTACAGAGCTGTGCAAAAGCAGCTGGTGGGGAGCTCATCTGGCAGAGACTTAAAAGATGGAAGGGAAGTTGTTGCTGTGTGTCCTGAAAACAGCCCCAGAGCAGCATCATGGGGCTAGAGCACCGGATAGGGAATGGGAGGGTTTGGGAGATGCTCCCCCTCTGCAGCTCCTGGCAGCCAGGTCTGAGCACCGGCTGCAAGGGAGAAGCTGGTGGAGAGATGCAGTTGTGCGTTCAGTCTGCCTGGGGGGATCTGTCCTATCTGCATTCATCCTGTTGCTTTATAAACCCGCTGATGATGCTTTTGGCCCATGTACCATCCTGTGGCAATGAGCCGTGAGATGTGAGCAGCTGCTACCTTTGGTTTGAACGTGGCACCCTCTCGTTCCTCCTGATGCCTCCTAGGTCTTGTGTTAGTGAGGAACACCAAACATGGCTTTGCAGCTCTCCACCACCAAATCTTGCTGTTCACCCCAGTCTCCCCTCTCTTCCTGCTGCAAGAGAGTGGGTTGGATGATCTCCTTATCTCTGGGCAGGTATTTCAGAACCCGTGGGTAATTTTGTACTCCATTTGCCAGCTCCAAAAAGGAGCAGCAAGAGGAGCTGGGGTCCCTCGGGACATGCCGTGGGGAGCCGGGAACACTGCAACTGACTCCTGTGTCTGGGTTTTCAAAAAGACGCCGGACAATGAGCGCGGAGTCGTAGGAATGAATTGAGGGCTGGGGAGAGAGCCTGGCATTGAGAGACTTGGAAGGGAAGAGCTCTGTCTAGCTTATCAGGGAGAAAATTGAGAGGCGCCTTGATTACAGTGCGTGAGGGTCTTTACAAGAAGAAAATGCTGGTTAGTGAAGGGCTCTCTTTAATCTCGTGGAGAGCAGCAAAGCACGAGCCAGGCACTGGGAGCCGGAGCTGGGCAATTTGGAGCTAGGACAGAGGCACTTGGGTTTGCTCCCGCGGGTGATTAGCAATCGGGGCATGCTCCCAAGGGCAGCGGTTGATCCTCCGTCTCTTGATGTCTCCAAAAGCGGGCTGGGAGCCTGCCTGGGAGAAAACCAAGTTGCTGGGCTCGGTCTTGGGATGTGCGTGGTTGAACGTCAGTGGGCAGGAGGTCTGGAAGAGAGGTCTGATGGTCCTTCCAGCCTCTGGGAAACGGGGCTTCAGGTTGTGGATGTTTGGGAGCAGTAAGCACCTCCTGGCTGGAAGGGGGCTGTGATGGTGTGGTGTGGGGCTGATGGGATGTGGGAAAGTGCTCCATGGCTTTGCTTGCTTCCCAAACCTTTGCTGCATTCTCTATGGAGAGGAAAGGACCTGCCAGTCTCCCAGGGCAGAGCTGCACAGGGACGCTCCTGCCTCTCGGCTTAGACATGCCCTTTCCCTGGGCTTGTGTGCACTCAGCTGTCCAGGGCATTTTAACTAATCATGGGGAGTTTTCCAGCAAAGCCCTGGGAATATTTATACGTTTAGGAAACGACGCTTTCACACACGCAGTTTTTGGCAAGGGTTCACTGCTGAGCAGCTGCCTGGGCTTGGGCAGAGCCGGAGGGAGACCAGCGGCCGCGCGTGAGCCGAGGCAAAGCCAGCAGCTTTTATTGGCAAGCCCAGGGGTTCATGCCGTGAGGGGAAAGAGCAGGCGGCTGGAGAGGGCTCAGCACCTCAGGACTGCCCCAGCACCCTTCCCAGCAGCCTAAGAGCTGGTGGGTCAGGGGTATTTCATCCCTGGATGTCCCTGGGGGTTGCAGACACAACCCTATGGGGCAGCATGGTGTGCCCAGCCATGGGTTTTGAGAGCTTGCCCCAGACTGGCTGCAGCTGGCATTTCATGACACAGCTTCTGCCAGGACCCGTGGTCTGGCTCCATGAGGGGGCCAGAGGCAGGGGTCCATGCAGCACTGTGCTCCCCCTCCCTAGGGAGGGCAGGGACAGGTACGCCAGGGACAAACTCACCGATAACCATCAGTACAAATATAGCCCCCGCACCCCAGGATGCTTCGCCCTGCGTATTTTTATCTGCCGTGGCCGGCGCACGCGGGGGTGGCTGCTCCGCACCTCCGCAAGTCGAGCGCGGGACCTCAGCAAACAGGACGCGGTGGGTTCACGGCTCGACCCCGGGGCCCAGTGAGGAGGAGGAGGATGTGCCATCAAAACAAGCAATGCCGGAGAGGAAGATAAACAAACAGGCGGCTTCCAGCGTGGCCCCGGCCGAGGGCGAGCATGAGCCCCGAGCCGGGGCTGGCGGCGGTGCCGGCAGCGGTGCCGGCTGACGTCAGGGCGCCCGGGGGTCAGCGTCCCTCTTATTGTTCCCCACCGGGGTTGGGACAGGGGCCAGGCGCCCGTCCCCCTCCCGCAAGGGGACACGGGCCAGCGGGGCAGGTGGAGGGCGGCCGGGACATGGCCGGAGCCGCCGGCCATTGCCTCCCCAGGGTCCAGCTTGGCACCTGCCTGCCTGCGGCCTCTCCTTTTTAACAGGCACTAAAAATAAGCCCTGGGGAGCAGAGCCACCGCGGTCTGGCCAAGGGCGAAGGCGGCGGTGGGCCGCGCGTTTTACAGGGTGGGGACGGCATCCCTCAAACCCACGCCAGCCCGGTGCGGTGGGGAGGAAGCGGCCCTTTGGCTCCTTCTGATGAGGGATGTTTTTAATTAGCGCAAGGTAGCTGCGGCTTTGCAGCTGCAACCGGGCCAGAGCGGGGCCGGCAGCGCGGGCACGACGTGGGTTGGTTGCATGCAGGGCGCACAGCCCAGGGGGAGATGCTGTGGGTGCTCAGCAGGGCTGGGCTCCCTCGCTGTGGGGCCCGGGAAGGAGCTGGTGGCCACGGCGCAGGGCTGAGTGCTGCAAAAGTTGCAAGGTCCCGGGCAGGCTGGCTTGGGGCAGCAGAGGCAGCATGGGGCTGGCTTTTGGGGATGTTGGGATGAGCAGAGCAGGCTCACGTGTGCAGCCAAGCCTCCATACTGTGCTCATCCAGCAAAAGCTGCGGGTGCCTGTGTCTTGCCCTGGATTGGGGCCCCTTGTTGGGGTCCTTGCTTCATTCCTGAACAAGCCTCGGTCACCCCATCTCATCGCTGCCCCAGGGGTTCTGGGTCCCACGCTTGAAACATGGTGGGCTGCAGCAGTGTTGGGGGAGAGCGGGGCACACACTGCCCTGCACACGCGTGTACGCAAGGAGCTGCATGCTGCTGCAGTCAGGAGGAGCAGAGGGTCGGTCCTGCTCGGCGTGAGCATGTGTGCAAGAGCACAAGTGTGGGCACAAGAGCAGGAGCGTGCATGCCGGCACCAACAGGCACAAGGGGCAGAGTGCCGCATCCGATGGCTGAAGGAGGACAAGGGCCAGGGGCCAGGACTTCGTGCCCACGGTGGGCCATTTGGGGAGGAGCACAGGCGCTCATCGCTGCGTGGGGGCCGACCGCCACATGGCCACCAGCCCCCGCCCGCCGGTGTTTGCCGTGGAGGCGTGTGGCGGGCGGTGCTGCGGCATTATTTATTTGTTTGCTGAGGCCTGATCAGGTGAGGGGGGCCCTGGCCAGGGCGCGCTTTGTGGGCCACCACTGGCAGCCACAGGCTGCTTGCACAAGCAGTGAGTCAGTGGAGCTGCATGCTGCTAAAACCAGACTTGGCACGCGCGCCCCGGGGCAGCAGCCTGCCCAAAATAGTGCCCGGACCGCGGGCAAGGAGTGAACCCCCAGCAGCTGGGCCAAGGCTGGGCTGGCTGTGATTGCTCCAGCCCTTGCATCTGCCAGGGATAGGGGTACACCGTGGCAGCAGCGGCTGCTGTCCCGGGAGCCCTGTGGGGACACTACTGTTGGGGATGTGATTGGGGTTCACAGCCCAACCCCCTGTGACTGCAGCTGTGCCTGGCCACAGTGCTGGCACTGCCGCTGGGGAGAGCAGATGGCACCTGGGCCAGGTATGGCCAGCTGCCTGCTTGGACCCAGCTTCACTTGAGCCCAGCATCACCTGGTGGCTTGTTTAAGGATGGAGGGATGGGCAAGCACTGCTGCAGCCACCCTCCCTGGGACACCACACAGCCCTTGGCTCTGCAGTGGCATGTGGTCTGGCATGTGCAGGGAACCATCCTTTGCAATAGGATTCTTCCTCATACTCTCCATGCCATGCCATGCTGTGCCATACTATGTCACGCTGTGCCATGCCATGTCAAGCTGTGCCGTGCCATGCTGTGCCGTGTTGTGCCATGCCACGCCATGCCATGCTGGATGCCGCTGCAAGCAGGTAGAGGGCCACCACAGGCAGTCTGGCAGAAGGGGCCAGACCCCACTCCTGCAGGAGAGGCCCCAGCCCGTGCATGGGCACCGGCCGTGCGGTGCTGCTGAGGAGCAGCTCAGCTCAGGGGATGATTGATCTCGTGTCAGCAAGCGGTGGTTTGAGCTGGTGCCAGGCCTCAGCTCAAACGGGAGCATTGAAGGGGGAGAGCCCCTTCCCCCTCCGGAAAGCGGAGCGGCAATCCCCCCACTGCTGCCCCCGGCCCCACTCCCACATCTTGGGCATTATTGGCCCTGCGGCCACAGGCAGCTGCCTGGCCCTGGGGAGCACCTGGGGGGCAGTGGGGAGCACACAGGCATCTGGGGTCCCGGCCTCGCCAGGCTGAGCTCGCTGGGGCTGTGTTTGGGTTAGAGCAAAGCAAAGCGGGGATGCGGGGATGGCTGGCAGGGGGAAGGTGCGGGGCACGGTCTGCCCCTCGCTGCTGCACCCTCCAGCCGCATGTCCTGGCCCTTCAGCTCAGGATGCGGCAGCAGCTCCTACAAGCAAAGGACCTTTTGGGGAGGAGAACAAGGTGGACTTTGACAGGGCTCTGAAGGCACTGCCCTGTGTCAGCAAGGGACGTGGCGGCTTCTCCGTCCCCAGCTGATGGGGTCTGGACCGGGGTGTTGCCATCCCCACCAGCTCCACCAGCCACAGGCAGCGCAGAGGAGCAGTGCTGCCTGCACCCCCGGTGCTGTCTTCCCCAGCTGCCTCTGCCCCCACTGTACCCGAAACAGGCTGCCAGGTTTATCCGTCATGTCATGAGTGTCCCGAGCCCTTCCCCAGCTCGCCCCATACCCCCAGCTCTACCCCTTCTCCTGTGACATCCATGGGCACGCTTTTTCCAGTGTTCCTGAGAGCTGCTTCTTCCCTATCCCTCAGGCCAATGCCTAGTTGTGCCAGCCCATGCAGAGGTGATGCTGAACAGCTGGGCACATCTGGGCAGGCAGCAGCATCTGAGGGGGTTGCTCTGCACCCCAGGGGGGCACAGCCATCAGATTCCTGAGGCTGTCTGCTCCCACTCTGCTCGGACCTTCGCATCCTATGTATCTGTGTAAGGAAACAGGGCCATTCATGTATTTCTCTCTCTATTTATACCTCTCCCTTTCCGTATTTAGTGTGTGTGCAGGCAGAGGGGGCAGCGAACGCCGGGGCCACTGATGTTCTTGGCTCCAGTGCCGGCTGGAATTTCGTCCTGGAATGTATCCTGAACCGCTCTGAAAACACGAATAAATCTCTGTGTGTTGTGTGCGTGTGTGTACACAAATATATAGACAACGTATAGACATGGAGCCGTGTAGGGCATTTGTGAGCTTTGCTATTTAAAGCGAGGAGTAGTTAGAGGGCTCTCGGCGAGGCGAACACCTCTGGATTAAAGGGATGCAGGGCGCTCTGCTAGCAGCCAGGCACCTTGGGAGATAGGTGGCCCTTGCTTTGTCCTCCCCGGGGAGCTGAAGCCACCCTGCTGGTGACATACCCACGGTAGCACACCCAGCCAGCCCTGAGCAGTGCTCTGTTCTGCCAGGGGCTGCATTTCATGGAGGTGTCTGCTCCCCGGTCTCTAGTTTCCCAGCGATAGTCCCAAAGAGCCAGCTCCCTTGCTCCCGGTACAGGCTACAGTGGCTGCTGTGCAGCCGGATGCATTAGAGCAAGAACTTCACCCACTCCACAACACGGGGTGGTCCAGGGCTTCTGGAGAATCAGGGGTTGCCTCCTGAACATCAACTGGTGCTCACAGCTGTCAAGGAAAGATAATGTGGAAAAGGAGAAAATAGTCATTGGGTAGCAGGTCCCGAGCAGGTGCTGGGCTGAGCATCTCCTTGGGATGCTGGAGCATCTGGTGCTCACAGATGTCTGGGAAAGATGATGAAAAGGGGAAAATAGAAATAGGGTACCAGATCCCAAACAGGATGCTTGGCCATGCCAGGAAGGCAACTCCTCGGGAGGCACTGGCAGCTGCCTTGCTGGGGCTGCTGGATGAGGCCCCAGTGGGAGCACCGCTGGGTCTCCCAGCACCCCTTGGCCAGGGAGTGGGCACCCTGTTTAGCCTTGCTCTGGGTCATGCCAGCCTCTTGTCTTCTGGGTGCTGAAAAACCTGATAATTTGGGCTGAAAATGCCCGTGTTTGGTCTCTAGCCAAAGGTGATGTGTTTGTGGGTGGGGGAAATTGGAGCAAATTCCTGCCGTGAGTCCTGCACGTGTGCGCGGGTGTGCGGAGAGGGGAAATACAGTTTTCCTTTTGAAAAAAAAGCCCCGCTTATTTTTATACAGAACTCCAGAAGGGCTGAAGGTGGAAACTTGGCCTGTCAGCAGCTGTCACAGGGGAGCGGGTCCCTGCCTGAGTTTGGGGGGAAACCACAGCTGGGTGTTAATGGGACTGTTAATGAATTAATGTCGGCTGCTGGGGGCCGGGGGGGAGACTAGCTCGGCAGGACATGCGCGCATGGAGCCCTGCCCGGCACACGGGCTCCGGCTCCCAGCACAGCTGCAGAAAGCCCCAGGTCTAGAAGCCATGCTCTTCGGAAGGTGTGAGTCTCCCCTTCCAGTCGTGTCTTGCTCTCCAGGTTGTGGAAATGCTTGGAAATGTGGCCCCGTTGTAGGGGAGAGGGTCCCAAACCAGAGACCATGCATGCAGCCAGCATGGGTGTGTTATCTAGACTGTGGGCATCTGCTGCCAGAGCTGGTGGTATTGCTTAATGCTGGGTCTCCTCGGCTGCCGAAACCAAATCTTTAAAGGAATTTAAAGAAAACAGCAGGGAAGTGAAATCCCCCCCAGTTTATTTATGGGTTGGAAAGCTTGTGCTGCTCAGTCAGTGCAACGTCTGCAGCGGTGCTGGTTTCTGCACAGTACTGCCTGTCCGCAGCCCTTCTTGGGATTATTTCTCTTGCTGTCTCCCACAAAATGTGGAGGAGCACCCATGTGAATGTGGTGAGCATAGCCATGACCCATGCTGCGGACTCAGCAGTATGTTTGCACAGCTTTCATACCCGGCTTGCTGGGGACAGCTCTGGAGGAGGAGGAGGTCATGCTAACATGCTCATCCGATGCCAGCATGGTAGGGTTATGGTGGGCCTGAGGAATAGCACCATAACCTGGTTGGACTAGAAATGAGAGGGACAATGCAGAGAGGATCTGGGAAAGAGAGAGAAAATTCTTCTCCATGGACCTCTCCTGCTGCGTTTGCCTTCAGGCTCTGTGGGTGAAATCTCAGCCTTGAGGAAGTCTGTGGCATCTCCTAGGGTTTCACTCTCTGGTACCACATAGCTGTTGAACCAAGAGGAAAGAGTGACCATCCTGAGGGAGGGATGACTGTGCCGAGGAAGGGATGACAATGTCAAAGAAGGGATGACCATGCTGAGGAAGGAAAGACCACACCAAGGAAGGGATGGCCATGCTGGGGAAGAGAAGACCATGCTGAAGTAGGGATGACCATGGCCAGCATGGGACTGTGGATGGATGAGTTCCCCAACAGAAGATACTGTTATGGATGGAGACAGAGCCTCCTCCTCTGCCGGGAGGAAGGCTGGAAAAGCCTGAGTTCTTGCGAGCTCTGCTTGCTCCCCAGGGATGCTGTGCTTGCACCTGGGCTGCAGGTGCTCTGCCAGCTCCGGTGTTGGGTGTCTGCAGGTGGGTGCAGACAGACTCGCACCTCAATAAGGAAATCTCTCTGGGCTGTCAGATTGTGTACCTTTCCCAGGACCCTGTGCTGGCCCTTCGGAGTCAAGCTCCAAGTGTGCAGCTGACATCTGCTGCCCAGTGCCAAGCCTGGCCAGTAGGGCTGAGGACCTGGAGAGGGCAGTGCCTGGGCTCCTCTGACAGCCCTGCTGCTTGCATGGGTGGGCTTTACGCAGCTGGCTGCCCACACTAGAGAAGGGCCTTCAGAGGATCCCAAATGCCAGCTTGGAGGGGCACTGAGGCTTCTCTGTGCCTGGCCGCCAGCTCTTGGGGACCGGCTCAGACTCCACTGGGCCCAGAGCCCTTCCCAACCCCATCCCAGACAGACGGATATCCCAAAACCCACTGGTCCCAGAGGCCCCTGTGCTGGGTCCCTCTGGCTGAATGAGGTGGTGTGCGTGTGCCCAGACTGTCCCCTCCTGTGACTGTACAGTACACACGGCTAAATATACGTCTGTGCAGATACAGGAACTCAGAGGGGCTGAGTGATGCTCCCTTTCTATACCTCTTTTCATGGGGAGAGCTAATGATATTCATGTCATTAAAGGGCTGATGTTTTGTGGGATGGGAGCCTTTTAAACGGGATGTGTCCTGGCTTAGTCATGGCAAANAAAGAAAAAAAAAAAAAGGGACATACCGTATAAAATTAGACTACTGAAAATAGTATTTAGAGCAAGTGAGAGAGAGGAACCTAAAACAGAAAATACAGCCCAGTCTGTTCAGGAGTCAGGGGAAAAAGAGAGAGTGAGGGGGGTGGGGGGGAAAGCCAGAGATAAAACGAGAGAAACCTCGGCAGTAAAAACAGCATCTTGGTAAATAGACTATTAAAAAAATTCTGACCTGCTTTATGGCTTTCTTGGCTGCCGTTCAGCTGTGCTGCCCTGGCCGGCACAGAGGGAAGGTAGCAGGAGCCGGCGTCTGTGTGGATGCTCACAGTCCCGGGACGCGGGGC
>VYXH01009200.1:29054-63115 GCA_013397275.1 Burhinus bistriatus | reverse complement strand
CCCCCACCCCCCCCACCCCCAGCCGAACAGCAGCACAGGGCGTTAAATTTAGCCACATAATGATGGCCCTGAGGAGGCAGCCTTTTGTAGCCACACTGTAATTACTGCCTTGCTTATAAATTTTATTTTTCTTATTATGTTTCCTCCTCCTCCTCCACTGGGGAAGGGGTGGAGGGGGTCTCCCACACCCCCATCAAACCCGCAGCTCTCTGGGGAGCCGGGGGTACAGCTGTGGGGATGGAGCAGGTCCCTGGGACAGAAGGGAAGGTGGGAATGACTGCCCCAGCCCTGCACTACCCTGTGCTGCTCCCCTGCCCTGATAAAGGGCTCAGCCCTGCATTTGGGGATGGGGGAGGCGTTGAGCTGACCCTACCATGGTAGGGTCCCCGCAGCCCAAAGCATGGGTGTCTTGGACCCCCTGAGCCTTAGCATTGCCCTCTCAGGGTGCTTGGGAGGTAGGCTTGTGCAGGCAGGACCAGAGGGGCTCTGGCAGGGCTGCGAACCTGCAGCACAGCCAGGCTGGGAGGTCAGCCGGGACCCCCACCAGATGCAAGGAGTGGCCGTCTGGCCCTGCTCGGCAGGTCACTAGCTCCAGCCCTGCTCCTCTTGGAGGTGGGAAAGGCGAAAAGGGCGAAGGCTGGCCCTGGCCCCCTCCTCCTGCCGGGAGCAGGGCAGAGGGATGGCTCCACTTCGAGCCAGTGCAAGTGGGGGACAGCTTCAGGCTGGGCAAGAACATGCCAGAAAAGGTCTCGTTCCCCTCTTGTTTTCCCAAAACAAAGGAAGCAGCCTTGCATTGCTGGAAGTCGCGTGCTCGGGCTGTGCTGGCTTGTTATCATCCGATAACCCGGCGACCCAGGAGCTGCCCTGCTCCTCACCCGTTGAGCCCACACTACGGGATGCGAACAGCTTCCGCATGAGCTGCCCTTTGCAGAGATCCGTTTTCCGCTCCCTGGGCTGGGGGGGAGAGCAGCGGGGGCTGCCGCGGTGGCCCTAGCTGGCCCTGGGCTCATCATGTGTCGTGCACCATGTGTCTGGTGGGGGACCTGCCCATGCAGGTGGTGGTGGACCGTGAGGACAGAAGAAATGCAGAGGTGGCAGGTGCCTTGGCATGGCCTGGGTGCTGCCATCCTGTGCGGGCTGTGGAAAGAGATTTGGGGCTCTGCTGTATCTCGCTTTGTCCCATGCAACTTCCCCAAGAGCACCGTGGCCAGGCTGTGCTGCAGAGTGGGGTGGGCAGTGTGTAGGGCTGAGGGCCGGGGTCCCTTAGGGCACACGGTGATGACTTCAGGGAAGGGACCCTTGCAAACCACTGAGGAGGGCTGTGCAGCACCGGGACTGCCTACTTTTCCTTTCTGCCAGACTTGTGCCCTGGGGAGGGTGCAGCAGTGCCGTAGGGACTTTGGTGGGGCTGGTGGTCAGGGTGATGTTCATCCATCACTGTGGGGAGGTGTCTGGGGGAGCGTCTCCTTGGCAGAGCTGTGCATGGGGGATATGTCGGACCACAGCAGTCCCACACAGCTGTGCCCAGGGGAGCCAGCTCATCCCAAAGCAGCCCCTTTCTCCTGCCCTGCGGTATAAGGGCTCTGTTCAGCACTATGATGACCCGAGGCAACCTCCATCCCTTGCTCAAGTGCCCATTTCAGGGCAGGTGGGACAATACTAAATCAACTCCTTTAAAGCCTCCCGACCCGCAACCCCACAGACGTGCCAGTCTCCATCCCTCCCTCATCTCCTGTGGGCGCACCAGGGGCTGGCACGCTGGCTGGCCACCCGGGCACGGGGCTGCCTCGGCTGCTAGCCAGGAGGCTCCTGGCCTGGCTGGGTCTGTGCCCCGACACTCTGCCCCACCGTGGGGTCTGTGGCTTGTGCTGGGTGCCAGGGATTCAGCGCTGAGGTGGTCACGGGAGCCCTTGGGGACAGCAGCCATCACCTCACCCATGGTGGCTTGGGAGCCCAGGTGTAGAGAGCGCTGGGGACTGGGAGACAAAGTGCCCTTTCAGCCCGAGCCCTGGAAAGATGTGTGTGTGTGTGCAGAGGTTAATGTCCTCGGCCCCGGGGAGAGGAGAGAGTGCGGGCTGGCTCCATCCCCACCGGGAGCCGGCCCCGCACGTGTGCCTCTGCGTGTGCCTGCGTGTGCCTCTGTGTGCAGGAGGCTTATGCATTTCCGTCTCGGTGTATTTATGTACGTCATGTGCGTGTCTTACTCATCACTGTGTTTTTCTTTCCTTTTTCTTGGGTCTTTCCCCCACCCGCGCCATGGATCTATAATTCTTATGGCATTTTATTCTTTCCTTTTTTTGTGTGTTTAAATCTCCAGTTTTGGAAGTGGCTGTCTCCTTAGGAAAATAAACTGTATTTTTAGTGCTTGTCTGCAAGGCTGCTGATCCTGCCTGCCCC
Source organism: Burhinus bistriatus (assembly GCA_013397275.1). NCBI lineage: Eukaryota > Metazoa > Chordata > Aves > Charadriiformes > Burhinidae > Burhinus > Burhinus bistriatus. Next base: position 60,718 of record VYXH01009200.1, on the reverse strand, counting down.
TGCTCATCACTTACTCACTATTTGTTTAAGCTTTTATTTTCCCCTTCACCCCATGCTGGGGCGCGGGGGCAGCCAGTGGCACGGCAGGAGCGCACCGAAGTTGTCAATGAGCAAAAGGCAGCTCCAATCTGGCCTTTATTGAGGTCTGGGCTTGCGTAGCGCTGGAGCAGCCTGCCCTGTAATCAGCCAGCCACCAGAGCTGGCCAGCCTTGTAATAAAGCAGCTCTATATTTATTTGTTCTGTTTATACCCTGCTCTGTAATAAGTTGGGAGCCCTCCCCACTCCCCCCGTTTTCTTTGGGAAGCTCCTTCGGGTCTCTGAAGGGATCTACCATCCTGCACAGCAGATGCTCGGGGTCCTGCATCCTGTGAACAGCTCTGGCCACATCTGGACCACGTGCCTCTTGCTTTGTGTGCCCACAACACTCTGTGCCCACCATGCCCATCCTCTCCCCAGCATCCCAGCCCTGCTCCGCCACCCAGAGAGCCTCCATGGCTCTCCCAGTACCCCGCTTTCCCCGCCATGGCCCATTCTCCCCATCCCCGCTGCCCCCAGCACTGCCTCTGCCAGCCGCCCTCCTCCCTCTCTCTATTTCAACCTTGGGTCTTTTTAGAATATGTTCATTAAAGGGAGCTCAGTTGCCCTTTCCCCAGTGAGGCTGGAACACTGACAGCCTGTTCGCCCTCGTGTCTGTAATTAAACTCAATCTCTGGGTGAATACAACAATGTGACTGCACAGAATAATTCCTGGAGATCCTGACGCCGAGGAGGAGTGTGGCCTGTGAGTGGCCCATTCACGCCTGGCTTTCTATAAATACTTTACTATGTGGCACTAAGAAAACTTCAAGCCCTTTNTTTTTTTTTTTTTATTAGTGCTACATAATATAGTAATTGTGCGACTAGAAGGTCTCCCCTGTGCCTGCCCGGGTTCATGGGCCTGGGTGTGACCTCACTCTGCACTGGCCGAGCGCAGGAGCCTGCTGCCATGCCCAGGGACCACTGCGCTGGCCCTGGGGCTACCAGCTTCACCAAGGGGATGCTGGTGGCCCAGGGCACCCTCCAGCCTGGAGCTGGGGGGATGCAGTGGGATGCTCTGCCAAGCCAAAAGGCTTACACCCCTAAAATCCTTCCCAGTCATGTCCCTGCTGGCAGCAGGACTGTCCTGGGAGGTATGGCTGCTGAGGGGAGATGCAGGTGGATACCAGGGCAGAAGGAGGAAGGACGGGTCTGGGGGAGCATCCCTAGATCCCGATGGCCCTCAGTGTGGCTGCTCCTCAGGTCCCAGCCTGGGAGATCTCTGGCCCAGGGTCCTTGGGAAGCCCCAGGGCAGCTGCTCCCCAGGTCCCATCCTGCCCAAGGACAGGGAGGGGGTGTGTGTCCCAAGCGTGGTCACATCCTACCTGCCATCCCCATGTCTCCCCAAGGCCCTGCCTGCCCTACCCTCCCCTGCAGCCTGCCGGCGGCATGGCTGGGAGGATGCTCAGGCACTCCCAGCTCCCTGGGGAATCCTCCCTCTGCCTCTGTAACCTTCCTCAGTGGTGTTTTTTAAAGCATTACTGGTTCATGCGGACCCTGCCAGCTTGGGCTGCCCCTTGCCCAGAGAGGCTGGAGCTGGGCAGTGCAATTTACCCCAGCCACAGGGTGTGCCAGTCCCACGCACTGCCCTGCTCCCCAGGCAGCATCCCTCGCCTGGCTCCCAGGGCATGGTGGCCACAAGTGCCTGGCACAGCGCAGGTGCCATGGTCACAGAGTGGTCGGCTCCCTGCCCACCTGGCTCTTCCTCCCTGCATTTTGGGACCTTGGGGTTGCAGCAAGAGCAGGGCTCCTGTCCCACTCCCCCGGGCTACCGGAGCACTGGGGCACAGACCCTGGGGGCATGGGCTGAGTCCAGGCATGTCGTTACTGCCCTGCCAGGTGCGGCACGCCTGGCAGGGTCCTGGCAGTGGGTAGTCAGGGTTGACATGAGGATATTGCTGCATTTGCATGGCCAAGAGTAATATTAGATCTTTGCGCCACCTCGGCCTCATCCATATTCATGTCGCATCCCTCGACTGCACGGCCCCTGCGTGTTGATTTTCACCTACTTGGCACTGCACAGAGCTGGAGGTGCCAATCTGTCACTGGCCAGGGCTGACCATGTGGTGCTGGGAGTGATGGCCCTGGGTGCCAGCACAGGCTGAGCCTTTGGGTGTTTCAGCCACGAGGATTTGGGGACAGGCTCTCCTTGGGTGCTGATCCGTTTCATGACCACCCAGTTGATCTCAGAGTTGGGCAGACCGATGGATGGTGCCTGGGAACAGGGACCCTCCAGTGTCCCTGCTGTCCCCTGCAGGCTGGCACAGTCTCCAGCCCCTGCAGCCCTAAACCTGTCCCCTAAAAGTTGCCCTGAGCCTCTGGATGCCCTTGGCAGGGTCTGAGCCTGGTGATGCAGAGCAGAGTGCCAGGATGGTCTTGGGTACCTCCATTTCCTGTAACGCTCCATCCAATGCCCTCCATCCCTCACCCCCTCTATCCCTCTCGGACTGTTTCTGCTGCCGATGTCCCCCTGCATGGCTGCCGACATCCCCCTGCACGACTACCTAACTGCTCTGCTTCCCGGATTTATTTTGTAGGACAACCCTAACTCCCCCCCTGCCCTAGCACTAGGGGCTTGGAGTCTATAGGAGACAGCCTGGAGGCATTTGCATCCTCATCACCACCACACTGCCAGAAAATGGGTACCCTGGGTGTCAGAGTCATGGGGAGGTGGCCAAGGCTCACCGAACTGTCCCCACAGGCCCTTGGGACAGTTCAGCACTGTCACTGCCCCCCACAATGCCTTAGGGCTGCCCTTGCACCCCAGAAGCACCAAATCTTGCCCTGCACCCATCCTGTGCGGGGCTGCGACCTCTCCTGGTTGTCACGCCCGCAGGTAGAAGGGGACAGGGGTGAGCAGAGCAGGCAGCACGCGCCCGCCTGGCTGGGCAGGGCGGCTGGCTCTGTGCTGGCGGGTTTGGGGACATGCCATGCACTGGCCTGTGACAGGGACGCAGCAGATGGCGCCCTGCGTCCGGTCAGCGGCCGCCTGATGGCCCGCTGCTGCCGGCTGCATGGGGCTCCGGCGCCGGCACTGCATCTCTGCAGCCATGGCACTGACTCTGCATCCCGGGCACTGCATCACTGCAGACCCGGCATTGCATTCTGCATCCCAGCTTTGTATCTCTGCAACACCAGCACCACATCTCTGCGTCCCAGGCACTGCATCACTGCAGCCCTGGCATTGCATCTCTGCAATCCCAGCACTGCATCTCTGCATCCCAGGCACCGCATCACTGCAGCCCTGGCACTGCATCTCTGCAACCCCAGCACCACATCTCTACATCCTGAGCACTGCATCACTGCAACCCCAGTACTGCATCACTGCAGCCCTGGCACTGCATCTCTGCAACCCCAACACTACATCTCTGCAGTCCAGGCACTTTATCACTGCAGCCCTGGCGTTGCATCTCTGCAACCCCAGCGCTGCATCTGTGCAGCCCGGGCATTGCACTTCTGCGTCGCCCTGGCTGCAGCCTCTGTGGCGGGGATGCCTCTGGGCAGCAGCGCTGGTACCAGTGTCGTGCCTCTGCCCTGGTTAGCAGTGCAGCCGGGTGGAGCAGCCAAGGAGCTTTCCCCCATCACCACAGCATCAGCCCCACGTGGGTTTGGAGCAGGGACACGTCCGGGAATGGGTCCTGCCCTGGGTTTCCCTGCTGCACAGGTCCCTCCATGCTCACTGCTCTCATGGCAAATGGATCAGGGCAGATGAGTGGAGTTAGGCCCCAAATTTGAGGGTTTGGGGCTTGGTTTCTGCTTTAGGAAGGCTACAAGGAGAGGAAAGATTTTGGTGGGAGCAGCAGAGGGGTGGGTGTGCAGTCCCAGCTCCCTGGCCCCTGCTGGGGCAAGGCAAGAAGGACTGAAGCCAACTGAGTGCTGCCCAGTGCAGTGCAGGGAGCAAACGGCATCGGTGGTGACAGCAAACTGCCACCTCCTCTCTCGTCATTTATTGCTTTCTCCTTGGCAAGGGCCCTCTGTTTGCCTATTCGGTTACAACTTTGCTGCAAAACTTGGTGATATTAGAGATTTTCCTAAAGCCTCAGCTCTCAAAGTGATGGGATTGTAGTAAAAGGCAAGTCTGCTGCATAGGATCAGAGGGGCTTGGCGGGCTCACGGCAGGTATATATGATGGGATGCTGACGGCAGCAGGGCTCTGCTTGCTGCTCAGCATGTCCCTTTGCCCATGTCCTCGCATCACTACCCCTGCAGAGGAGGGTGTGAAGCCCGGCAGGCAGGTAGAGACCTCCCAAGAGCTTCTCGTGCTGAGGGCCCATCTCATGAGTGCTGTGTGTTTGGGGTGGCACGTGCGCTTTGCATTTAGTGTGTGCCCTTGGAGCAAAAATAGAATTCGCTTGCTCTGGTCAGTGCCGTGCCATCTTCTCGTGCTGGTGCTTGTCCCCGGGGATGGCGCATCCCCGAAGGGACACATAGGTTGCTGTATCTCTGATGCTGCCATTGGCTGCTCCACCATGCTCTGCCGATGCCAGCTCTTTTTTTCCAACTGGGAGCAGTGGTTATTTTCCCACTGCCCCTGCGCCTCTCCCTTGTCCTCTCATCCCTCACTTTGGGCTCCCGACGGCTCTCAGACATCGATACCACAGTGGGCTGCTGTCAGCCACTGCAGAGACCTTTGTGCTTCTCCCCTCTCCAACCTCCCACTCATCACCTTGGCAGTTCATCTTCAAGCTGCCTCTGGTTGAGGGGTACCACTGGGGTCTCCCTGCCGCCAGGCCCCCTGTCCCTGCCCGCAGGGAAGGTTCGGGCTGCTGGGGAGCCCTGGTGAGGCTTCCCCAGCCCTGCACAGGGGTGTCTCCCATGCTGCCCCACGGAGAGGTCCCTCTGTCCCAGAGGCTTTCTGTGGGTGCAAGTCTCAGCAGAGCTGCACAGCGCGGAGCCAGGGTGCCCTTCCCCTGGCTCCTGGCTGTGCCGGCCTGTCTGCGCAGCTCCCGGCGCTCCTGCCTCCCCTGCCTTTCACTTGTGTGTTTTTATGGCTCGGAGAGAGCCGTCCTGCCCCAATTCCCCGTGTGCTCCTAATTTCATAGTTCTCTCCATATATCCATATATATCCATATAGCATTTGATACAGGTTTTATGGGCATTTCCATACATTTTACAGACACAGCCATTACAGAGCCAGGTTTCACCCGAGAAACCTCAGGGGAGCGGAGCACTGAATCGCCTTAGTCTTGGCCCCAGAACAAGGCTCTCTTCTCTCCCTTGCCGGGGCTGCCGCTATCAGCGCTGCAGAGGGCTGGGGGACGGCGGGGGGCTGGCGGTGCCTGCCCTGAGAGCCAGGATGCTGCCCGCAGCCTTGTCCATCCTGCTTCTTCTGCCCCCGTCCTGCAAACCCCAGGGCTGACACTGCCGCCCCTTGCTCCCTCCCCAGCTGGCTGCCGCTGGCAGGGGGGCTGCTTTGGGCTGGGGTGCTCGGTGCAGCTCAGGACCACAATCTGTATAGCCAGGTTGCCAGGATCTGGCCCATTTGCCCGCCTGTTGGGCTGTGCATCTGGCTGGCTGCGGGGACTGGAAGCCCTCGGTGGTGGTGCAAAGGGTGATGCCATCCTGGCTGGCGGGGCAGTGACACTGCTGCACAAGGCTCTGGAGCATCTCTGCTGCCATGGTGTGCGCAGAGCATCTAAGCTCCAGCAAGGCGGCAGCTGGCTGTCAGAGGTGCAGAAAACAAATCCAGGTGCATTCATCTCCGCGCATTTTGGCATGCTGCAGAGGCTGCCGGCACTGCAGTAATGCCCAACGCTGCTCCGTGGCTGCTTGTGTTCCCTGCACAGGGGGAGAAGTCTCAGACCTTGTTTAAAAAGAAGCCAGGTGACACAGGCCTTCATCACCACCATGATCAGACCCTGGAGCAGCCTGAAGTGCAAATCTAGGGCATCCCCAGGACAGCGTGCCCAGGTGCCAGGCTGCTGAGCACCATCTGCAGGGAAGGATGGACTGGGGCAAGCAGGTGCAGGGATGAGCCTTCCCTCCATTGGCACCCCCTGCCCAGTGCCGCGTGGCAGGGGCAAACGTAGCAGCACCTGGCCTTGCATTGGGTTCCCGGTTCTCCCAGCCTCGCTCTGCACCAATGCGCTTAGGAAATTTCCACCTTGCGTGTGAATTCCCTTTTGCAGGGGAAATGCCCACTCCCACCCAGCGCTGCCTCTGGCTGGTGCCATGGGGACCGCTCCTCGCTGCTCGACCATCCCCAGCGCAGCTGTGGCATTGTCCAACCCAGCCCTGCATGCAAGCAGTACCCTGGTTTGGCTATTAATAGCAACTCCCCTCTCCCCTTTTGAAGGCTGGTGGGAGCCCGGGGTACATCCCACTCTGTTTTCTTGAACAGGTCCTGAAAGCAGGAACCATTTGTGGCTTCCCCGGCCGGCGCGTCTCTCCTTGGCCTCCAGCGTGTGCTATTTTCTGTGCTGTTTACTGTTCTTCTGCGGGCTGTCAGGTTTCCGCACTGGGGGAAGGCTTTGTAAATGGGGAGGGGGGGCAGTGAGTCCGCATGGAGGGGCTACGAGAAGGAGGGGGGGTGGAAGAGCACAGACATGGCCTTTATCACAGCCTAGGGGATGTGTGGCTCATAAATCCGACCCAGGCAGATAGGGGATAAATCATCCCAGCTCGGGTACTGGTGGTTACCAATGGTTAGAAATTAACTTTGTGTTGGATGGGTCCCAGGCTGTGGGATGGGAAGAGGAGGCTGCTCCGGGCAGCATGCCTCCCTCCTGGCTGGCCCCAGAGCCGGGCTGCAGGCAGGCGAGCGAGTGCCCGGTGCCCTGGCCCGGTCAGGCAGGGCTGGTGGGCACAATTAAAGCCAGAGCTGATGAAGCAAATAGCCTGGGGTGGGTACTGTGGCTGAACCTGTGCTGCAGGCAGTGATGCCCTGGCACTCATGCCAACCTGTCTGGGCTCTGGCACTTTGATGACTGGCTGTAGCCACTGCACGAGCCGTTCTTGGGCTGGAGGCATGCCGGGCACTGGGAGATGCTGGTCTGCATGGGAGGGGATGGGGACCTGGGTTGCCAGGGAAGGTGGCAAGGTGTGTGCGCAAGGGCAGGAGGATGGATGTGCACACAGTAGGACTGTCCTCTTATCTCACAGCTGCGACCCAGGGCTTGGTAGAGCCAGGACTCTCATCCTGGTGTCACGGGGACACGCAAGCTGGGGCAGTCTCTGACCCTGGCTCTGTGCCTCTGAGGGTGGGAGGAGGCAGTGAAGCCCACAGACCCCTGTTTCACTTCTCCTCTCTAGTCACAGCATTCTTCTAGTCCCAATTCCCCTTTCTCCCATACCCAGTGGTCCCTGCACAGCTCCATTAGCATCCCCAAACTCTGCCCTGTGTAGGGCCACAACTTCCCAGAGGGCTTTTAGGTGTATAACTGCAGCAACCTCTTCTCCATCTGCTCAGGCCAAGTGTCCACAGCTGGGACCATGCCACTCTTGGGGTCCCAGAGCACCCACCAAGGGGGCAGAAGGGGCATGGCTGGTGGGGAAACCCTTCCTGCAGTGGGTCTCCAGGCAGCTGGCTCAGCTCAGCTCAACTCACTCCTGGCCCGCTCTCTAATAGCTCCCCAGCTTTCCTTTCTAACGAGGCTCTAATTGGAAGCTGGTTGTGCTTCCCTTCCCCTCTTCTCAGAGCTCTCCAGTCCCAGTGCTGCAGGGCGATTAAGCTGAGGTTTTGGGTTTTTTTAATATGGCAGAATTATTTTGGAAGGGCCAGGATCGTTACATGACGGGCTTCTTGAAAAACCCCAGGCTTCGCCTTTCAGACGAGGCCTTTTCAAGTGGTTTTGCACAGTACACGTCTCTGGGCAGCGACCGTCTCGAACAGTTACTGTTAATTATAGATGCCTCTTTCCCGCTCGCCCATTACTCAAAGGATTTTTGTGTGTTTTAACAGTGTTTTACATCAGCCTGAATAAGACTCTATTCAGTATTTCCGAGAGCTGGAACTTGGGCATCCCCTGCTGTATGTGTCGTGCTCTCCTCCCTGCATCCCTGGGGCCAGGGACTGGGCAGCCGGCACGGGCACAAGCCTTCCTCCCACCGCCCAGCCAGTGCACGCACTGTTCTTGGCGCAGGAGTTGTGCCTGCTGCATGCGTACTCTCTTTGCACCCCTCTCCTGGCCATGCATAGCCTTGGGTTTGCACACCCAGCTCCTCGGGGCCATCTCCTAAATCCACCCTCCATCATCCTTCTTGCATGCTGAGCACCGCTGCCCGCTGGTGCATGCTCGGCTGGACTCTGTGCCCGCTGCCCTGTCATCCTCTTTGACCAAGGATGGAGGGGCAGTGACCGCCCTGGGCACGCTCGCCTCATCGTGCTCTCCTCAGGATGCGCAGGGTCCTCTTCTCTCGTGCTGAGCCCCAGGCTGGTGCGTTCCCTTTGCATGTTAATGGGGATGTCTCCCCTGCACCGTGCACTGCATAGCTGGGGTTGTTCCCCACGTCCTTTGTGCTGCATTTATCAGCACTGATTTCATGCCTCCTTCGTTGCCCGGTTATTCAACAGCAACTTGTTGCACTCAGCAGTTTTTCCAACTGCCCTGAAGAGTTTCATATCATTGAGAAATGGTGTTGCCTCCTGTGCCACCCCATTTGTACCCTCTGCCTGCAAAAGCCACCCTTTACTCCAACTTGCCTCCTGTGCTTTACCCTAGGCATAGGCTGTGAGAAGAGCTTGCCTCTTCTCCCACGAAAGCCGAGCTGGTTTAGCCATCCCGGGGGAAACACCTGGCCCTAAGTATTTTCCCAGTCCCACTGCATCCCCCAGTATGCTCAGCTGGGCATGCTGGCCTCTTCCGAGAGCTCTGATGGGTTTGTGAGGGGTGACTTCCCACCACAGAGCAGTGTTGCACCTTCTCTTTGCCTCATTTCTGTCACCGGGTGCTTTTTACCCTCTCAGCTGCAGGCTGCTGGTCTTTCTGCAGCTCCTGAAGCCTTCACAGATGGAGGACCGAGCCCTGAGCTCTGGGTCCCCCTCGAGAGATGGGAACCTCCCAGGATGTGCTGGGTGCTCTGCAGAGGGGGGACAGACCCTAGGGCAGAGCAGCCTGCCTGAACGCTGGGCAGCTGGAGTTTGGCAGTGTGTGTCCCTGCTAGGCAGCGAGGCTTTGGTCAGTGCGGAGGTTTGGAAGGGTTGGAAGATGAGGGACAGCGTCAGGACTGCTCTCCTGGGCCAAATTCCCAAGCCCAGAGGGGACAAGAGCTTCCCCTGGGTGCTCCAGGGCTGTCCATGAGTTGCTGGCTACTCCCCCAAGAAACCATGAGCTGGTGGGAAAAGTGGATCCAGCTCATCCTCATGCCCACCATCCATCCTCCTTCAGGCTGGAGTGGGGACTTTGGGGAGGGTGCGGGGCAGCTGGGGGGCACAGTGGTGTTGCCCAGGAAGAGCCCCATTTGGGGCCAGGGGGGATGCACCTTGTTTGGGCACCTCCACAGCCCTCATCTCCAACAGCTCAGCATATAGGGCACTGTGGTCAGGCCCATTTATAAAGCCGGTAAATATATCGGCAGAGTTTGTGTCCCCTCCAAAGGTCAATATTTGTGCAGAGTTTAATTTTAACTTAACAAGTAGTTGTTTGCAGAGGCTGCCCTGTTTGTGTGTGTGTGTGTGTGTGTGCGCGTGCGCGCGCGCGCATGTGTGCGCTTCCCCATTGATCGATGCTCGCGGGGAGGCGTGCGAGCGGCTCGCGTGCGTGCGCTGACTCACAGGGGCGCAGAGGGGGTCGGCACAGCTCCCCGCTCCCGGAGATGCTCCGGATGCAGGGGTAGCACTGTGAGGTCCACAGGACAGGACCAGGGTCTGTGGCCGAGGCTATAAATGCAACCCACAGACCTCTCCGGGAGGTGACAGTGGGCAAAATGTGCCTCGTGCGGCTCCAAAGATGGGGACAGCGGCTTTCCCAGCCTGTTCTGACCGGTGCCCTGGGCTTGCTGTGGGCAGCTCTGCGGCTGCGCAGCCCCTGGCCTTGCCCGTCCTGAACCCGTGTGGCTTTTGTGGCTCTCACCCATGTTCTGGCAACATGTGTCTCCGTGCTGAGCACATCGTTCAGGCTGGTTCCAGCGTGCAGCACTGGCTTTGCAGAGGGCTTGGAGGGCTCGGCACTGGCCCCTGTGCACAGCCACTCCAAAAACAACTGTGCCGTTTCTCCCAGGCTTCTTCCAGTATCACTATCCCTGGGGTTTTATCCCCTGCTGTCCGCCCTCCCACCCCTGCTGTGCAAAGCAAACCTGCATCCCACACACACCTGCAACACCTCACCAAGGCTGGTGGCTCCTCTTTGAGAGGCCTAGAGCCGAAGTGCCCCCACGCTGGCAGGGGGCAGGGGAACGGTGCTGCCCCGGTGTGTGCCCAGAGACCCGAGGCTTCTGTTTCTGCTAGTCCCAAAGCTCTTCTAGATGAAACTCCATGCTCTGCTTCACCCTGGGGTGGCCGTGTGTTCCCAGCTGGGCTTGAGGACAGGCTGTGCGTCTCACCAACCCTGTAGCATCTCACCCCTTGAGACAGAGGCTGGGTCCTCTCGGGCACCCACTGTGCATCCCAGCATCCTGGGGCAGAATGGGACACTGGGTCAGGTCTGATACTCTCCCCTAGCCCATCTTGCTGAGGGCACAGAGCATGTCATCTGTGGGAAAATGGGACAATAACAGCGGGCACAGAATTTTCCCAGTTTCCAACCCCAGGGATAACAGCTTGGGGGCAGAAAGGGGGGATGCAGCTGGGGAGAGGCAGGAGGACTGGGACGGAGCCCACCGTCCCTGCAGCGTGGCCGCCAGGGCTCCGTGTTTTGCAGCCCGCCTTGTGGGCGCTGAGGTTTGGTTTCCTTCTCTCTGCTCTTTTCCTCTTCCTCGCCAGGCCCCGGGGCTGCCGACTGACCTCAAAGGGAAAAGCGGGCTGTGAGGGACAGCGTCGGGGACAGGCAGGGGTAAACACGGGGCTGGGGCCGGCCAGGCGGTGGGTGATGAAGGTGAAGTCATGCCGTGACGTCAGCCCTGTGGCTTTGGGGACAGCCGTGGTTAGGCTGCCCGAGGAGGGGCGGCTGTTTTCCTGCAGCTCCGCCACTCGCTCCCAGTGCCTGTCCAACTTATAAACTTTAATGGCCAGTTTAAAAGGTTCCTGCCATGGGCACCTTGTTGCCAGTTTTAGGTTTTTAATTTGGAAACTTTCCCCTCTGTGGTCGGGAGAGGAAGGACTTGGGTCCGCTCGGGGCCAGTCATCAGGACACGCGGGTGCCAAAGAGACGGTCCAAAGGCTCTGTTCCCGTCACTGGTGTTGGGGCAGGGTCAGCCACACCAGCGCCGAGGAGGGCAGTGGGACGTGAGCCATGCATGGGGCAGACGGGCTGGAGGAGCCCCCCAGCCCCCCCCTGCTGCCCACATATTGGTGGAATAAATTTGTCTCATCCTCAGCCGCTGGCTGGGAGAGCACCAGCAGCAGCCACCTGCTCCAGATAGGTTTGGTCCTACCCCCCCGCCCTGGGGTCACCACAGCTCTGGGCTGTGCGGGCAGCATTCTCACCCCGCAGCCCTTGGGAGATGCTGGGTGCCCCCCACACCTCTGCTCAGGGGAGTGAAGAGGCATGGGACTATGGTCACATCTACTCCGCCAGGCGTCCAGGTCCTTGTCCCAACTGTCACAATGTGACCTGGGTGTTTGCCTGGCTTCTCCCTCCAGCTACCACCATCCCTGCAGTGGTTGTCCTGCCCCATGGGGCTGCAAGCGGTGGGTGTCTGTGCTGCAGACACTGTCAGAGGGGTCTGCCTTGTCCCCTGCCCTGCAGTTGCTGATGGCTGTGACACCTCAGCCACATCACAGGAGATGCTGGCATCCCTCCCTGTGGCTTGCTCTTGCCATGCTGCAGCTGGCAGAGCTGGGGTTAGGCACAGAGCCGTGCCTGCATGTGCTGCTTGGCAGGAGGAGAGGATGCGGGTCTGGCACTCTGGGAGATGCTGAGGGCATGGTACTGCTGGTCTTTCTCACTACCCACCTTCCCTGAAGCTCTCTGGCAGCCCCCACTAGGTGTGCGTTGGCAGAACCACATTTCACCAGTGCAAGCTCAGCTCTCCTCTGCCTGCAGTGACTCAAGAGGTCCTCACAAATGCCCAGGAGGTGCTGGGTGCTGGGACACAGGGCCGAGGCCTGACACCCTTCTATGCAACAAGGAAACCAGCCTACAAGGTTGAGGGGAGCATCCCCACAGCCTTTCCACCCAGCCCTCCCTTTGCAGCTGGAGAGGTCAGGGACATCTCCCCCCTAGCCCAGCGACAGCCACCTGGTGTTACTGACAGTGAGTATCCAAGGAGTCACCATGGCTTGGCTGGGTCTCTCCTTGTCTCCAGACCAATGCGGTGGGGCTTGTCTGTATGTTCCTACTGTATGTGCTGGTTGTCTCTGGGTGCTGCATGCAGGCTGGGCCCTCCAGTGCAGACCATGCCATAAGCCCCCGCGGCTAGCTGGCTCCTAGACCCAGCTGGGAGAGACCACCCTAGAGCATCTTAGCTATCAGGTGGGTCTGGGACCTTTATCAGACCTTGCTGGGGGTCTGGGGAGTGGCATGGCAGACAGGAGGGCTGGCTTGGCAAAAGTCTGCACCCCAGGAGTTGAGCTCCCCTAGGGTGGGCACCCGGAGCACTATAAATAGCGCATGGAGCCAGAGGAGCAGAGGAGTGGCCCTGGTTTACCAGTGCTTTCATACCATGGCTTTCAAGTGGTTCCCCTGCCTCTTCCCCATGAGCCAGTGGCACATCTGCGCTCAGCCCAGGCGCGGGGCCGGCCGGTGGGCTGCCTCCGGGGCCGTGCCACGTGCTCTGCGGCTGCTGGAGCTGGTGCCGCTCGCCAGCCCCAGAGCAGCCCTGCCTTTGCCAGCCCTGTAATTGATTCCTGCTCTCCTGCACGGGTGGAGGCTGCAGATGCGCAGCCTGGTAGGAGGCAGCGGGCTGCGGGTACCAGCTCCAGGAGCCAGCCCAGGCAGGGTGAGGAGCAGCCCAGTCCTCGCCTCGGCTCTGATGTCTACTTTGAGAGCTGCCTTTTCAGTTTCCATGTGTTCGGAGAGGTTCTCTCCCAGCCTCACCCCCTGTTTTCTGTCTGCTGGAGGAGGTGGGGTTGTTGGGGAGCAAAGAAACAACTCCCTGAGTGTCACTGTTGTGTCTGCCGGTGACGGGCTCGTGTTTGAGATGATGGCAGCTGACAGCAGCGCAGGGAGGGTTGTAGAGGTCCTCCATTCCCCTGAGGCTGCGGAAAGACCTGGCTGGGGAGAGAGAAGGTCCTTCTGTACAGTGCCCCAGCAGCTCTGGAAATTGGCCGCCCAGCCAGGCAACAGCCCCACCGAAGGCTGGGGTCTGGCAAGGGGGAGCAGGGGCAGGAGCAAGCACAATCCGGCCTGCTGCGCCCTCCGAGGTCTTTAAGTCTGGCAAAGAGCAGGGCCATGGGGATGGCAGGCGTTTAAGTTACGGAGGAGGATTTTCTAGGCTGGCACCGTATGGGAGACAATATATCGAAGCATGTTATTATGGATAAGGTTAAAGAAAAACCAATTTTTAGACTGGAAGGTGATGGTGGTCCAGGAGAGAGTGACTGCAGACAAATGAGGTTTGACATGAGCACAGAGGAGCTGCAAGCAAGTGCCCTGGGTACCTTGTTTTCCAGTGCGGCTGATGACAGATAGTGCTACATGGAAGAAAACGCCTAGAAAAATAGGGATGAAAATGGTGAGGCTTTTAAAAAACCCTGTATTTAACCAAAGGGCATGGTTTTGCTGTCTGGAGATGGCAAGGGGTGGGTGAACCCTTCAGAGCAAGGCAAGCCCAAATGGAGAGACCAGCATGATGAGTGGGCAGGGGGCTGGAAAAAGCAGTGGTTGCCAGAGGCAGGGGAGGTCTCTGCTCCTCATCGCCCACGGGGGAGCGGTGGGGCTTGGAGCATCACACTCCCGGTGGGCTGAGATCCCTGCCCTTGAAAATGAGGAGCGACTCGGGCTGCAGCGGCCGCAGCCAGCATGGCAGAGATGGATGGGGCTGCAGCGACAAAGGGAGGTCTGCTCACCTGGACAGAGGGGTGCAATGTGGGGCAGGGACAGGACCACAGCTCCTGGCTTCCCCAGCCTTTGTGCCCCCCGCAGGCAGCACCACAGGGACCCCATCCCTCTCTCCAAGGGCTGAGAGGGCGACGGTGCCCTGACAGAGTGTTTTATTAGCAGCAGGTGCCTGAAATCCAACCCATGGCCCAGGAATCCCTCCCCTCACCTGGAGATGAACCCAGCTTGGGGGTCATGGCTGCACAGGGACAGGCTCTGCCGGTGCCGGCATTACCCCTGCCGTAACCAGAGCGGCTCCCCGGCAGCCTGACGGGCTGGTCCTGCCATGGGCGACAGGCGCGTAATGCCTAATTTCACAGCACCGATGTGCTCTGTTTGCTTGTGGCAATGATCTCTCCTGCCCTGGCCAGCTCCAGCCCCTGGCCGGACCCTGACCTGCAGCTCTGTCAGCTGGGATTAGGCACAAGATTTAGGCTAGGACCTCTTTGCTCCTGGCTGAAGCAATGATAGAGAGGGGAAAGCCCGGCCCATCATCTCTGGAGATGGAGCTCTTGCCCTGCCCTCCAGCCTATGCACGGCAGCTCCCAGACCTGCCTCCAGAGATGGGGCAGAAGCATCTCAGCTCTGCAGCCAGCACCAGGGCCTTGCAAACAGCACGGCACTGCCGTGACTGGGATCAAACCCCATGCAGAAGGGGAGGAAGGCTCCCCCATCTCTCCAGCTCTAAGTTGGTCTGTGAGATGGGCATGGGTCCCTGGGCTGTCTGCAGCAAACCAAGGGGATGCTCCTAAGGGAGGGAGCTGAGGAACAGGAGTGGTCCATGCAGAAAGGCTCTCTCCTTTGCTGCCTGCAGCCCCCCTCCCAAAGTGCTCCTTGCTGTGCCCAGACAGCTCGTTCCAGTAAAGCCATACCTGGGAGGAGGAGCTGTGGGGCAGATGCAGCCAGTAGCCCCGTTGGCTCCTCCAAGCAGGGGGCCAGGGGTGGTTTGGCAGCAGATGAGCAGCAATGCCCTGCAGGATGGCTGGGGCTGGCTGCCTGGTGCAGCTAGTGCCGGCGGGAGGCAGAGCAGGATCCGTGCAGTGGCCAGGGATGCCGTGGCACGCTAGCAAGTACCAACCCTGGACTTGCAGGAGCCCTGTATCTGTGCCTCCCTATTGCATGGTGCTATGCCCGGGCTGAGGATACTCATCACCTCCTCATGGGGTGCACAGCCCCGGCCAGCCCTCCATGTCCCTGCAAGCTTGTCATCTCCAAGAGTGTCGCTTCCTGCTCGTCTCCCCAGACCCTGTCTTTGTTGGCTGAGCTCATTTAGCTTTGACAAAGTTTATAGCACGCTGGAATGCAGAATTGCTGCTGGCCTCCCTCCAGCCTAAACATCCCCACCCCGTGGTGCGACAGGAGCTGATAAGGGTGAGTGCCGCAGCGGGCAGGTATCTTGTGCCCAGCCCGCGACCTTACAGCCACATGACCTTGAAGGTTGTCATTTATCTCACGCACATGTCTCTGTGTGTGTGTGTGTGTGTGTGTGTGAGCTGTCTCCCATCCCCAAGAAATGTTCTCGGAGTCTCTGGTTTTCTCTCCGGGCCAAACCCACATGCACGTTGCCCGAGACCGACTCCGAACAGACTCCTTTGATGAGCAGGGCTTAAATATATATTTGGCATTCCAGCGGCAGTGTGCCGAGCGTGGCCGAGGGTGTGAAAGTGTTTGCTTGACAAACTCTGGGGGCTCTCGCCTCTCTGCTGGCCCTGGGGACTCGCAGGAGAGAAATGTCAAGGAATTTTTCACCTCTCTGTTTTGTTTTGTGTTTTTATTTTGTTTTCCTTCTGAGAGTGCATTTTTAGCTCTGGTGAAAGGTACCTGATTGACAGTCCCAGAGACTGAGTCCCCTCTCTTCTCTGGGAGAGGGACAGAGACAGAGGGAGCAAACATCCCCCCCCAGTCTCAGGGGGGAGAGGGAACAGCCCTGCGAGCCTTGTGTGGACCCTGGGGCTCTCTCCTCCACTGGCCCTTTCCTCTCTGTGAGCCCAGCCCTGTCATGGAGAGATTTGGGTACCAGCAGGATGGAGATGCCCCATATCCTAGATGTCCCAGACCGTGGTCTGCTCAGAGCCAGCCCTTTTGCAAAGAGTCTCTGTCTGCTTATGGCAGCAGGGTCTTAGTCACAGGGTCCTTTGTCACCGCTCAGCTGGCCTCAAAGAGCTCTCTGCCCTAGCACGCTGCTGTAAAGACACCCATGATTTCCCAGCCGGTGTCCCCATGTGCTGCAGCACCAGCCTGGGGCACACACTGGTCCCCAGGCACTTTTAGGGGTGTGGAGAGGTCTAGTCACCTTGCGCCTGTGCAGGGGAAGATGGAGCAAGTGAAGCAGGAGAGCGTCTCTGTGGGCAAGTTGCAGGTGGATGGGCTGGATGCTTGCAGCCTCCTAAAATGGTGCATGGGAGGCACTGAGGACATGAACTCAAAACCACCCTGATCTTCACTTGCCACTTGGCTCCTTCTGGGCTGCAGCTGGCGATGGGGCAGGGGAGGCAGCTCCATCAACAATTCCCATGTGATGTGGGATCCATGGTGGGGCTGGGACATGCAGGGCAGAGTGGGGTGCAGAGCTGGGGCTTGAAGGCACCCCAGAGTGTCTCCTTCATGGGGAGGAGGAAGGCAGAGCCTCCCCAATGCTCCAACCATTGCAACCTGTGCCCGTGGGAAATCGGGAGGGGAGGATCTGGGCAGCAGATTTGGTTTCAGAGCCCATGGCTGCAGTGCCCGCCGGAGCGGGGCAAGATTCCTGCTGGTTCTTGGGGAGGGGGCTGGAGGAACTGCATCTGTGTGTTCCCAGCTGTCCCCAGTGTAATCCCTTACGAAAGAGAATCCCCTGCCCTGCTGCATCCCTGTTGTCTGGTGGCAGCACTGCCTGGCCCTAAATCACCTGCTGCTCCCAGCCTGATGGATCACCATGGAAATGGGGGTGCTGCTCCCAGGCCAGCAGATAGAGAGGGTTTAGGGTCTGTGAGGCAGAGGTCTGGACTCTGGAGGCTGCAGAGCAAGGATTAGGATGCTGGGAGTCTATGGGGACTGCAGGGCAGGGATTGGTACCCAGGGATACCAATTTGGGGGCAGGGAACTGCTGTGAACTGTGGATGCTGAGGAAGGGATATAGGGGGACTGCGGAGCACAGTTGGGGACCCTGGAGGGCCATGGGGCTGGGGACAGGCTCTGTCCCCATGGCAAGACCAGGCTTGGCTTGGACTCACCGAAGTTTCCTTCCTGGCCCACTGAAGAATCGCTGGCTTGTCTGGCGGAGCATGGACCTGTGGATTTCCTGGGCAGCGAGTTCCTTTCATGTGGCCGCTTGCAAACTCTCATGACATCACCCGGGCTGCTCCTCCTGGAGACAAATCCAGTGCTTTTTAGGGGTTTGCCATCCCCCCTGACCCAGCCTGTGTGTTTTGGCCAGGGGGGACCCGGGGAACCGCGTCCAAGAGCGGCCACTCTGGCAGGGAGACGGTGCGCAGGGCCAGCAGGCAGGGGGAGGGCAGCGTGTCCCCCCCGTACTGAATAAACATGGGCTGGCCGGGGCTGGAGGGGGCTTTTCCAGGCTGGACCACACCCCGGGGGGCTATTTTTTGCCATGAATGAAGGAGCTGTGTGCTCAGAGGGCAGCCTGGCCTCTTGCCGCTGCTGCTGCACACGGAGAGCTCGCCTGACACTCAATCCTGCTGCTGCCTGGCTGGGGACCAACATCTGTGCTGAGCAGCTGGGCACCGCCCAGGGACACCTGGGCACCAGCACAGCTGGGCACTGCCTGAGGGACACCTAGGCACCTGGCGCAGCTGGACACTGCCCACGGGAACACCTGGGCACCAGCACATCTGGGCACTGCTTGGGGGACGCTGATGGGCTGCCGGGGCTGGGAAACACGGGCTGTCACAGAGCAAGGGGAAGTGATGGTGACTCAGTGGCTGTGCCAGCGGTGGTGCCAGGGCTGCTGGGGCATGTTGGACCCAGCCCTGCTGGGGCCATGTGCCTGGGGAGCCGCCTGACCCAGCCCGGGGGTGAGCCCTGCTGCCCCCCTGCCCCACGCAGCAATGCTTCCTGCTGCAGTTTCGGGTGACGATGGGGCAGCGTCTGCAGGGGCTGCGCCCATGCTTGGGAGGAACTGCAAAGCTGCTGGGGTGGAGCGGCCACTGCCTCCCACTCAGCCTGGCCCTGAACGCACCCAGATTCCCCCCAAAGCCCCTAATCCTGCCTGGCTCAGCCCCAGCTTCCGCTCTGGGCCCTGTTAACTCAGCTAATCCCTGGTGTGCTGGGTTTAGGGACACGCAGGATGCAGCATCCCCATGGGTCTCTCCCCATCACCCCCAGCTTTTGGTTCTCAAGGAGTCTGCGGGCTGCTGTGCCAGTCCCCAGCCCTGACCCAGGCTCCTGCTGCCTCCCCCAGCCCCGCTGCCCCACAGGTCCCAGGGGAGCCGTGAGCCTTTGTGCCCATGAATGAGTGGCCTGTCCTTGCCGGGTGGAGCCGGGGTGCTGGATCCCACCCCTGCTGTTCCTTATCGCCACACAGCATCCTTGTGATTCACCAGGTGTGGCTCCCTTTCCGTCACCCCACTTTGCAGGAAGTTTCCTGGCCAGCCCCCCGCAAGCCCTGCGCAATAATAACAAACCAGGATGAGCTGGCCAGCCTTCCTGAGCAACCCTACAATAACAAACCAGCGCGATGTGTCCAGCTTTCCTGGACAGACAATAATAAATGCACATGAGCTGGCATGCTTTGTGGAGGAACCCTACAATAATAAGCCTGGGTGATGTGTCCATATTCACCAAGCCACCCTACAATCATAAGGCAGTGTGAGCCACCCAGCTTCCTTGCAGAGAAGAGGGGTCCCTGAGCTGTTCCCCTGGGACAAGAGGGACCCTGGCCACCAGGTCTCCATGTCTTTTGCTCCTGGGCTTGCCCAGGCCCTCCCCTGCCCTCACTGGCCCCTGGAAAAGGCACCCCATGTCAGTGGTGGGCCAGGTTGGCAGAGATGATGCCTGTAGGTGCCATCAGCCTGTGGCTCTGCCTTCCTGGAAGCCAGCAGCAAGTCCTCACAAGTCCTGGTGTGCTGGGACCTGCTGCTTTTTAGGACATCCTCCTTGCCCAGCTCCCTTCCCAAACTGGCACCCAATCTCAGCTGCCCCAGAGGCTCTCCTGCTGCTGCCCCACAGGCTGCTGGATGGGAGGACAAGTGCCCATGGTCAGGCTGGAGCTGGGGGTGCCACCAGCAGTTGCTGCCAGCCCCCGGGCAGCCATGCCCAGCTTCTTGCCGGGTCGCCCAGGTGGGGAGGCAAGGCTGGTGCCTGTAGCAAGGGCTGCTCTGCTGGGCCCAACTCTTTCTCAGGGAGTTTGCTGGTGCTTGTTCAGCGGGAGGTCTTGGATGCCGGTGGTGTTGCTGGGCAGTGTGGTGGGATGGCCTCTCTCCAAGTGTGATGGGGTAGGGGCTGTGCCCACTGGGGGCTGGAGCCCCTCACCCCCCACCAGCCCTCTGCCAAGCCCCAGACTGCTCCTGGTGGGCTGGTCCATGTGTGGCTGGGAAGGAGATGCTGCAACCTCCTGTCCTACTTCTGTGCTGCTGCTGATCCTCCTTTCTCTGGGATTTATCCTTGGGAGCTGGAAGCAGCAGTGAGTGGGCAGGGCAGGGGCAGGATCCCCCTCCACCATCCCCACATGGGGGGGGACCCGCATCCACCCCAGCACGACGGTGGCACAATGCAGAGCCCCCGCTGCCACCGCGCCCCTCCGCTCAGTGTCTGCGAGAAAAGCTGTAACCCAAGCCGCAAAAACAGCACAAGGAGAAAAGAAAAGGGTATTGAGCGGCGGGGCTGCTGCGGTCGCCGGCCAGCATAGACTGCTGGTTGTTAAGCGTGTGCCTCGCTTGCAAAGGCTGCCTTGATGAAGTGTGAGACAGCACTTACGGAGGGGACGCGGGCAGGCATTCTCGCTCCATCTTCCGCTCACAGTGCCGCTCTTTATGCGCCTGACATTTGCTCGCTGGAAAGGCCCCGAAAGTCAGGGGGAAAGGAAAACATTTCCCGCAGCAGGGCCGGAGCGGCACTGGGAGGAGTGCCGGGCCATGCTGGGCTGGGCTGGGTTGGGATGGGATGCTCGTCCGTCCCGGCCTCACCGCCTGCTCTTCCCCGGGGTGACCCCTTCACCTCTCGGCAGCTCTCCGGCTGCCTTCCCCTGCCGGCACCGCCGCTTCCTGCCAGGTGTGCTCAGCCTGGCTCCCTGCCTGGGAAGCCCTGGCCATCCTGCCCCTGCTTGCTGCACGGGCGGGCTGGCAGCACCCCCAACTCTCCTAGCTGCTGCTGCTGCACGTCCCCTGGGGAGCGCGTGGTAGGGGGTGATGGGGACAATGCGAGCTTGGGGCAGGTCCCTTAGCTGTCCACCACTGGGGTACACAGTGCCCCAGGGACTGCTGCAAGCTGGGGTGAGCATGTGCGAGCAGCTCCAAGGGCTGGAGGAGCTGGGAAAGGGTATTGGCATTCAGTGCAGGGCAGCTTGGGGTGCTTTGGGGCAGCTTGGGGTGCCTTGGGCCAGCTCTGCTCCAAGGGAGAGGGTCACTGCCCCACCAGGGAGCTGGGGCGGGAAGCCAGGTTGGTGTGTCCTGCCCCACCCCAGGGGCGTGATCTGCCCCTTTGCCTGCCCTTGACCCCAGCCAGGAGGGAGCAATTCAGCCCCCTTCACCTCTGTCCTCCAGCAGGCAGATCCTGGTGGGATGCCTTGGTCCAACGCTGTTGGCAGAGGCTACGTGAGAGGCTAGCACAGATGCGTGCTCATCTACCTGGATCCCAGGGTGGATCCCTCCCCAGCCTGACCGATGCTGGGATGACCATGGGCATGCATGCAGCCAGACCCGTTCCCGGGAGCAAGCACAAAGCTGGCGGCAGGGGAGAGCACTCAGGGCAGCCTGGCCACAAGGCACAGGAACGCCCCGGCCATGGAGCCCTTCCCCTGCCCACCATGGGTTGCTGCAGCATCGCCAGGCTTTGCCCGTGCCAGCGCAGTGGCAGCCATGCCCATCATCGGAGAGCCGGTGCGCCATTCCCAGGCCGCCGCTCCACCACGCCGCTTCCGCAGAGCCCGCTNCCCCCCCCGGCCCACACCCCTTGGCTCCCGGCCCCCGGCAGGAATTATTAAGTGTGCCCCTGTGGAGCATGTGCTGAGGCTGGCCACGGGAATGTGGGCAGATCTGACATACAAGCCACAGCGGCCAGGCTGTAATTTCCAAACAGGCCCTGTTCGCTCTGTTTTCCAGTTAAAAATATATTAAAAAATAGGAATGTGGGGTTTGTAGCGAAGAATGTTGGTAACCACTTCGAACGTCTGGTGTGATAATGAAAGGGTCAGTCCCCAGCTTTGAGCATGACCGATTTAGACTCTGGTGCTTGGCACCAGCGTGGGGGCCCAGCACAGTCCAGCCTGGCTGCAACCCCCCGCCCTGGGCCCGGGCCAGGGGAAGGTGATGCTTCTGCATCGGTGGCATGGTGCCGGGCTGTGTGACGTGCCTCTCCTGTTCATGCTGTCAAGAGGACATCCAAATCACCATCTCTTAGGGCCTCTTGAGAAGGGAGTCTGGGCACGGGTGGGTGAAGGCAGGATGCCTGGGCGATGGATGCAGTGCCCTGCCCGCCACTGGCCCTGCCAACCCCCACGCTGGGGTACAACCCCATAGCAGAGCCCTCTGGGATGGGGGTGCACCAAGTGAGGCTGCAGTCCAGTTCCCCGTGAGCTGCCCCCACCGCTGCGGGGCTGCCTGCGAGCACAGCTTGCTCCTGGCACGAGGTCAGGTGCCTGCCCCCCTTCGCCGGGTAGCCCCCCCAGCTGGGCTAATCGCAGTTCAGGGTGTGCTACGGAGCCTCTCGTGTCGCTGCCGCAGCCTTGAGTCGCTCCTGATACCAGGGCATCCCGCTTGGCCTTGTGGCCAGGTAGTCATAACACATGGGGCAAGCTGTGCCAGTTCCCCGGGCGTTGCTCCCTGGTGCCCAGCGAGCCACGTGGGTCCACCTGGCTGGCACTCCCCCGGGTGCCGGCTCTCTGCTCCTGCTGCTCCCCAGACCTCTGGCATCATGTTTATCCCGGAGATGGATAATCAGAGAAAAACAAGTCACCAGAGGCCAGAGCTGACGTCGCAGTGGGGACAACAAGTTGGCTGCGGTGGGGTTCAGCTTGGGGATGTGCTGGGGTAGTGGGGTGAGGAGGGAGGGGAAAATCACTGGTACCCAGGGCTTGTCTCCCACCCAGCCCCTTCTGGGGACACCTCCTTGTCCCTCTCAGCCTCCGGGGCCATCAGGTGGCCGGTGGCTGGCACAGCACGCTCTGGTCCCTGCTGAGTCACGGCTCTGCAGGGAAAAGCTTCCAGCTCTGGTTATAAACCCATTTCCCTCCGGGGCTGTGCAGTGCGGCCCTCCCATCCCGGTGTGGGCCAGCTCTGGCGGCGTGGTGGCTCTGAGCCTGTGGGCTTGAGACACTGGGGAGGGCAGCGGCAGGAGGTGGCTGATGACCCCCAAATTCCATGCCAGGCTTGTCAGAGCTGGACCCTTCCCAGAGGCATGGGCAGCAGGTGCCCTGCACCTGCAGACCCCTGTGCCAACCCAGATCCCCATCGCTCCCCAGGTGTGGTACTGGGCACCCTTCTCCCAGCACCTCCCCAGGGTGCCACCCCAGTAGGTGCATGTGTGCAAGTCTTTGGGACACCAGATGGTTACAAGAACAGTGGGCGCTCCACAGCATTGCCCCATCCCCAGGGACACCATGGGGACGCTGTGCTGGCTCTGGCCAGCTGGGGCTGAGCACTAAGAGAGCAACTGTCCTAGCCAGATCCTCACTTGGATGTTGGGAAGAGGAGCAGCCTGAGCAGCCCCATGGCTCGGGGCATGTCCCAGGTGCACTGCAGCTCGCATCCTGGCTGGAGTGGAGCAGAAGGGGGTGGGCAGCACCCTACACCTGGGGCCACAGCCTGCCCCATCACCCTGGCACTCCCCAGGGACCCCTTGGTGGCAGGGAGAGGGGGTGGGCACCCAGGGCCGGGTGGCTCTACAGGGGACTCTCCCGCCCTCCAGGGGCATTGACCCACGCAGTGCTATCTAGTACACTTTGCTCACTCCACCACCGTTCCTGGCTTTCCTGGGAGCTGCTGTTTGCTTTTCTCTGAATTATGACTCCAGCTTGTGCCTTTGATCTAGGCTGTGTCGGCCACCCGTTGCCAGCTCCTCTCCTGCCTTTGAAGTGCAGTCGCCTTCCCAGCCTCGGATGCTGTTTTTGCAACCTTGGGTGCAACGCCAGCCATGTGGGGCTAAGACATCCAGGGCAAGAATATCCCCAGGGTGTCCAAAGTGCTCAGCATCCCTCCTCCTCCCTAGGACCTTGTGATGGGCCAGCATAGCTCAGGTCTCAGAGGCTGGGCAAGGAGGCCCTGGGAGGTGTGTTTGCCCAGAGGCAAGCAATCCCAGGGAAGCTAGCAGGGTGCTGGGACCAGAGCATCGCTCCCTCCTGTGGCAGTGGGCAGGGACACAGGAGGTCCTGCAGAGAAGCTGGCCAAAAAGCAGACCCCCGGTGGCATGCGTGTCCTACAGCTAAGGGGCCTTTCATGTCCATGGCTCCAGCAGGAGGGGTGAGACCTGTGGGAAAGGTCCCTTTCTGGGCACCGACCAACCCACCCTGGCATCAGCCCTGCACTCCCTCCGTGTCGGGCAGGGATCAGCGAGGGGGGCTCAGCCTGCCCTTTCTGCCACTGGGAAGCTGGGGCCAGGCTTCGGACTCTGGCCTTGAGTGGGTCTGAGCGCCCCATCCCCTCCCCGCTCCGCTGGCCCAGAGAGGATCCGGCCTTATCTATTACACTTTGTTCTCCTGCTGTCTGGGTGTGGAGCGGAGCAGAGATTAGTGTGCAGACCTTTGACACACACACACACATACACACACACAAGTACACTGCCACACAACCAGCCACGCATGCACCCAGAGCCATGCTGATCTACACATGGCTGCGTACACAGCCCTTCTGCATGCACGCATACTCACACTCACCTGCACCTGTGCACCCATACCGTGCCCTACACGCCCCCGTGCAGCCCTCCTCTCCAGGGCGCACACGTGTTTCCTCATCTCTACACATGTTTGTTTTCTGGCCATGTGTTCCGTTAGGTTCCCAGTGGAGCATGGCGCTTGCCCAGCCTGCCAGCCTCCCCGTCGTGACAGCCAAGGTCCCCCGTGCACATCAACATGGCCCAGAGGGCGAGGGTGGCATCCCGCAGCTGTGGCAGGGGGTGCAGGCAGGAGGATGGGGGACTTCTCTGCATCAAGCCTGGATGGAGAAAAAAATGTGTGCAGGGAGGTGGGAGCTGCTCTGGCAGACTAGGAGCAAACCTGGGCATCCCTCATTTTGCTGCCACATCACCCCCACTTGCCATGGGGCCACCAGGGATGGCTTGTCCTGCCCACGTAGACATCGCTGGAGGCAGTCATGGCAGGCAGAGGTTCCCCGTCCCCACCTTGTGCCAACGTCCTGCCCCTGCCCAAGGCTCGCCATCCTTGTCAGCCAGCCACGGCCCCTGCGGTGCTCCTGCCAGGGAAGCCACAGCCCTTCCCCTGCGATCTTATCTCTGGCGTTTCATGAATGACTTGTAAGCCTCTGCAGTCTGCCTCTGAATGGGAAGGCAACACACTGGCCAGAGCAGGTGTGTGTGTGGGGGGGTGTGGGGGTGTGCGCATGCCTGGGGAGCAGAGGGATGCACAGCCCCTTCTCCACTGCCTGGCACCTGCTGCGGCACCGTGGCAGGGTGCCCTGGTGGGAACCAGCTCCTGGCAGGTGATGGCCTGACAGGGTGACAGTACCTCTGCTCTCTCCCACAGAGCCTGCCCCAGGTCTGCAGTGCGGAAGAGGGACAGGCGTTCGCTTCCACGCTGCGGCAGCTCTACATGGCAGTGACGCTGCAGGAGGCCAAGCAGGCTCGGAAACGGCAGCGCTCGGGTGAGGAGCTCCGTGGCTGTGGGATGGGGAGAGCCTGAAGCACCCGGCCTCCCTGGGGCTGAGCCCCCATCCCCGGGGAAGGGGAGTGGGGCCCGGGGTGCAGCTCACCCCATGCAACAGTCTCCCCCTTTGCTTTCCCCCCATGGGCTGAGCTCCCCCACCCAGGCACCGTTCCTGGTGTGGGTTTGGGCAATGCCCTGTGCTCCCTCATCTCAATCCCAAATTGCATCTCTTTCTGCTGGTACTAGAGGACACCGAGGGTCCAGCGCCTGCTGCAGAAACTGCAGGGCCCCCCTGTCCACCACCTCCATCCCAGGAGGATGAAACAGCATCTTCCAGCGAGGGAACCACGGTGAGTGCAGCTCTAGAAACAGCTTCTCCGTACCAATGGCAGGATGGGGCCTGCACCTCCCTTCCCTCCTCCCATCCCAGCTCTGTTACTCCCCCAGGATGGGCTGGAGGTCTCAGCTCAGTTCCTAGCCCATCGCACCCCATGCATCCTGCCTGGGGAATGTGTGGGTCCATTGCACGTGTGTGGGGGGTTTGCACACCACCGTGGGGGTGGTGGGGTGTTACTGCTTGCACATGCACACCCATCCTGCGTGAACCTGCCGGGGGGGACTGACGCTGCCTCTGCTTTGATTCCAGCCAGCCTCTTCCCCTGCTCAGAAGCGCTGGCTGCCCATGACCAAGGCCAAGCCAAAGAAGGCGAAGGGGCTCTTCAGCTGAAAGGTCACTGCCACCCACTCCAAGGGTCTCTGCTCCCCCCAGCATCCAAGAGAGACAGTGCAGAGCACTCATGTGTTCTCTACCTCCCTGCCTGCATGTCCTGGCAGATCCTGGTCTGGGGCATGGTCCCCTCCCAAGGCTTCTCCAGCCGGGATGATGGGGCATCTCCTCTCTTCAACGTTGTCTCAGGAACCTCTTTTCTGCCTCTTCCCTGGTATAGAACTTGCCTAGGCTGCCCCATGGTGGAGCCAGCGCTGGACCTGAGGGAGAGTGGGAGGGATGCTGGTGTGTGGGTGTGGGACAGCAGGGACTCCAGCAGGGTCGTGGGGTTTGGCTGCTCTCACGTGGGTTTGCAATAAAGAGCTATGTCTGGGTGAGTTCCCTCTCCTCCTGCTCTATCCCCCCTGGGCCCACACTGTCCAGGACAGGGTGCAGCCCCTGGTGCTGCTGGTTTCCCCTCTGACTGGTCCCGCTGTCCTAGGGGCTCGCAGTGGCTCTGGAAGGTGAGGAGGTGACAGCAGATGGGGCAGGACAGCAGCTCCCAGCCTGTGCTGTGCCTCATCCTGAGCAGCAGCATGTGGGGTATGCATGAGGGGACCCCTAGATCCTAAGGGCACAGTGTGCTTGAGGACCTGGAGCCCACGTTCTCCTTGTCCCGTGCCGGGGACACACCATGTGCTGGTGCCTGGAGCCAGGTGAAGCCCTTGTAGCAGCAGGCTGGCAAAGGCAGTCGGCTGTGCCAAGGGCCACCCTTCATATGCAGGCAGCTCCCCCAGAGTTAGTGGGCAGGTGATATGGGGTTAATCCATCCCCTGGCCTCCAAAGGGCAGGGGACAATCAAGTCACTAACACAGTGAAAGCTCCAAGGCCTGGGAGCAGCCCTGGAGCAGGTTACAGATGCTCCCTGGACACAAAGCACCACCTCTGCCCCTCCACACCCTACCCTACCCATCCATCCATCCATCCATCCATCCATCCATCCATCCACCCATCCTTTAATCCCTGCTCTCCTCTTCCAACCCTTGTCTCCACATGCTTCCTTTGGGGCTGGGACCCCACTCCTGTGCCCAAGCCAGGTCCTAAAACAGCAGGCAGAGAGAGAGGCAGCACAGCTGCAGGCAGGCTGCAGCTCATGGCGCCGCTCTGCTGGGGCAGGGACCCGTACCCCCGGCTGCTCTGCTCCCCAGGGCTGGGCCAGCTGCAGTCATGCTGCCTGCTCTTCTGGGCAGCAAGGGGGAAACAAAAACATCCGGAGCAGCCCCTGTGTCTCTGGAAGGGGAATGAAAGGGCCTTTGCTGGGCTGTGGCCGGCCAGTCCCAGGGTGAGAGCAGCTGATTGCTTTTTATATTTCCTCTCTAAGGGAGCGGCGTGCGGGGCAGGGTGGGTGGTGAGAAGGGGAAGCCATGGGGTGGGGAGCTTGTGCCGACAGCTGTAGTAGCTATGTATCCTGCCTTCCCCTGTCTGCCAGCATCTTACCCTGGCAGCTTGGGGTCTGCCTGCTGGGCACTTGCCTCCAGCGAGGGTCCTGCTACCGGCTGGGTAGGGCCAGGGCAGCAGTTTAGCAGCTTTATGTTTCATGTGTCTTCTGTCACCAGGTTGTCCCCTGGGGCAACCTCTGCTCCACCCATGTGGGCTCCATCTCCTGGTCTGGGAGCTGCTCTGTTCCAAGCCAGGTCCCCCAGCTCCCTGCTGGGTCTGGGGTTCATGCTGCTCCCCTGTACAAGCCAGGACTTGCATTACAAGGTTTTATCAGCCCAACGAGGACATCTGGCTCATCTGTCTCCTTCGGGGCTGAGGGGCCATCACACGGAGGGTGTTCATTCATGAGAAGCTGGACATGAGCCGGCAATGTGTGCTTGCAACCCAGAAAACCAAGTGCATCCTGAGCTTCATCAAAAGAAGCGTGACCAGCAGGTTGAGGGAAGTGATTCCGCCCCTCTACTCCACTCTGGTGAGACCCCACCTAGAGTACTGCATCCAGCTCTGGGGCCCCCAACATAAGAAGGACATGGACCTGTTGGAACGAGTCCAGAGGAGGGCCACGAAGATTATCAGAGGGCTGAAGCACCTGTCCTATGAAGACAGGCTGAGAGAGTTGGGGTTGTTCAGCCTGGAGAAGAGAGGGCTCTGGGAAGACCTTATAGCAGCCTTCCAGTACCTAAAGGAGGCCTACAGGAAAGATGGGGAGGGACTCTTTATCAGGGAGTGTAGTGATAGGACAAGGGGTAATGGTTTTAAACTGAAAGAGGGTAGATCTGGATTAGATATTAGGAAGAAATTCTTTACTGTGAGGCTGGTGAGACACTGGAACGGGTTGCCCAGGGAATCTGTGGATGTCCCATCCCTGGAAGTGTTCAAGGCCAGGTTGGATGGGGCTTTGAGCAACCTGGTCTAGTTGGAAGGTGTCCCTGCCCATGGCAGGGGGTTTGGAACTATGTGATCTTTAAGGTTCTTTCCAACCAAAACCATTCTATGATTCTATGCCACATTCGCATCCCAGCTGTACCAGTGGCTGGTGGGCTCTATAGGGGAATAGGTGGTGCAAACCAGCACCTGCACCCCTGGGTTGTCCTGGCTGCCAGCTGCACCCAGGCTGTGTCTTTGGTTCTCCCCGGGGTGCTCAGCTCAGGGGAGCCTGTCCCAGCCCCAGGGATGCTGCAGAGGCGTTGCTCAAAAGCCCTGTCCCACTGCAGAGTAAGTCCCCCCAGGGAGCCCTGTGGCTCTGAGCCCCAGGGGCAGGTGAGCACCCCAGTGGGCATGGGCTGGGGGTAAAGACCTGCTGCAGGGACAGACCCTGCTCCACTGACCCTGCTCCCAAAGAAAGGGAAGGTAGGGCTGCAAGAGCACGGATAGGGGGTAGATAAAAGCAGGAGAGTGAAGACATCAGTAGGAAAAAGCTCTGCCGAGGCCCCCCAGGTCACCACAGGGACCCCAGCCCCCAAGACTCCAGCATGGGGCCACTGGTGCCTCTCTGGCCTTGGTTGCCGCCGGCTCCAGGGAGTGTCACCACTCATTGTCCCATCCTGTCCCTCTGGGGTCTCCTTCCCTGTCCCCACCCCCTCCTCTCTGGAGCCGGTTGGATTTGAGCTCCCGACACACATTAAAGACCACAAGTTCGGTCTCGGCCTCCATAAATTTGATTCCATAAATATTAGTTTTCGCAGGGTTTAATGAAGCCGTTATGCCGGGCACGGCCCAGCACCCCGACCCGTGCCCTTAATAAGGGCTCTGTGGCCTCGATTAAAGGGACCTTTCAATCGCTGTCAAGTATTTTTAGAAAAGGAAAAGAAAAAAAAAAAAAAGAGAGAGCGAGAGAGAGGAGAAGAAGAGGACCAAGGCAGCGAATAGAGGAAAATCCCAAACCCGTCCAGTGCAAAAATAGAGAAATAGCACCACCTAGACTGCATCCCCCGGCTCCGCCGCCCGCTCGCCCGCTCGCCCTGCGCAGCTCCCTGCTCCGGGCAGCCCTGCGGCGCCTTGTGCCAGCCCCGTGCCCCCTGCCCGGGCAGCCTTGGGAGCCCAGCAGGGTGTCTGCGGGGTGCTGCTCTCCCGCTCGGGGCAGGGGTAGGGGGATGCGGTGATGGGGAAAGCCGAGGTGCAGAAGAAGGAGGGACTTGGGCACGGTCAGGACACAGGCAGGAGCAGTGTGCGGTGGCCAGGCGTCGTGACAGTGCCTGAGAATGGCTGAGCGCTGTGGGAGATG
The DNA here is from genome assembly GCA_013397275.1 of Burhinus bistriatus. Taxonomy (NCBI): domain Eukaryota; kingdom Metazoa; phylum Chordata; class Aves; order Charadriiformes; family Burhinidae; genus Burhinus; species Burhinus bistriatus. The sequence continues at coordinate 31,168 of VYXH01009200.1, read as the reverse complement.
CTGGGTGATACAGGGGTGGATGCTGCATCCCTCCGCTCCACTGGAAGGTAATTCCTCCCTGTGACCGAGTGCTGCAGCAGAAAGCATCCCTTCTCACCAGATCCCCGAGCAGAAATCCCCCCACCCCAAGCAGAAAAACCCCTCACCCCCTGGTTAGACAGACCCTGTTGCAGTCTCCAACCCCCTGCCCGCACACCCAGCCCTGCCTGCCCTATCATGCCTGGGGCTCCTGTCCCACTTGGCCTCATATGCCAGTGGGCTTTGCCTGGCAGGAACATGGACTGGCATTGGGAATGACGATGCACAGTCTGCCTCAGCCCACCTGGAAGAGGTTGCTGACAGCTGGAGCAGTGTCCCCAGCTACAGAGACACCCCTGCCACTAGCACAGGGCAGCGGTGCTGTGGCAGGATCGGGGGTGCTTGGAGCTGGAGCACTTCTTGGGGGGCTGCTCTTCATCAGCACAGAGCTGTTAATGAGCGGGAATCATTCTCCTGTGTCCCATGCAGGAGCCAGGCCAGCCCAACAGGTCTCTGCTGCATGGGGAGATGACAGACTGCACCCAGTGACAGGACACTGTCACTGCTCACTGTGGCCAGAGCTGATGCAGGATGCCGGGCCCCTGCATGGGTAGGAGCTGCTGTCACAGACAAACCCAGCTCCCTGTCTGCAGCTCCGGGCCTCCATGGGACATGACTGTTGTACCAGTGAGGGCTGGGCAAGGCTGCTGTCAGCCCAGAGCTGCTGGGAGGGGGACAGAGGCGTGTGACCCGCACGCTGAATGCTGGCAGGCTGCAGAGGTTATTTGGAGGTCTGGGTTTAGTCACCAGCAGGTATAGGGCACTTCTGCCTGGGGATGTGGTGTACCTCCCAGACCCAGCGCCCCCCGAGATGATCCTGTTCCCCACTCCCTCGTGGCAGTGATGAGCAAGGTGGGGAGCTGGGCTCATTTGGTGGGAGTACAAACCAGCCTGGAGGACCCTGTGGACCTAGCCCAAGCTCCATTTTTCCTGTGCCTGTGATGCACAGAGAACTGTGACCCTTCTGCAGTCCTTGGAAGCCACGGGCAGGGATGGGGAGTGGTGTTGTGACACGTCCTCTCTGCTCTCCCTGCTGATGATGCCCTCAAGGATACTCCACTGGAAGAATCAGCTGAAGAGATGTGGAAGTGGGGTGGCAAGGCACTGCTGGCCAGACCCTCTTGCTCCATCATGTGCAGGAGTAATGGGACAGCCTCACCATCCTGCACAGTGACAGGACTTCACAGAGGCTCTGGGCACTGGTTTGGGGGTTTGGGTACCCAAAACCAGTACAAAAAACTGATGGAGTATGGCTACTGGGTATGAAAACCTGATGGAGACACCTCTGACTAGCTGCACTTTGCCTGCAGCTCCTGCAAAGGAAATGGTCCACTGGGGCCACTGGATAGCAGCATCCCAAGCCCAGGGGTACTGCTGGCTCCTCAGCCTGCATCCCTCTTGCCCAAGTTGCTTGGTCCTGCTGAGGCCAGCACAGCCCTGCAGCTGGAGCCGGACTGCCAGCTGAACTGTTCCAGCCTGGCTGCTCTGTGTATCCCTAGAAGTGACCTGTGCCCTGTGCCCACCGAAGAGCTGGTGAGGGGACATCCCTGAGAGACTTGTCTGTGCGGGGGCATCCCAAGGCACTGCCTCACCTGGGAAGGTCCTAGGGAGCCAGAGGGGGTGCAAGCAGAGCCATGCCGGACCCCTCCCTGGCACATAGCTGGGGGAGAACCGGGGGGCCCCGCAAGCCCTCACTCCTGAAATCAGGGTGTTATATTTACTTTCCCCTTTTGGCAGCTAGAAGGGGAAGCCCATCCCAGCCCCTCATTGTTGTCTCAGCGAGTTAATCAGATGCCATAATCCTGTTGTGGAAATATCGGGCCTCACTGGAAACAATGGGGAGCGAGAATATTGTGGTTAAATTTCAACCAGCTGCCTCCCTGCTCTGTTTGATCCCCGCCCGCAGGCCCGGGCCCCTGGCGAGCAGGCAGTGCGGCGGGGGCCGGAGCCCCGGGGGTGCCACCCCGCACCCACGCCGCCGCGGGGGAGCCCCCGCAGGACGCCCCGGGGGGTGCGTGGGGGTGTGCGGCAGGCCA
>VYXH01009200.1:0-17404 GCA_013397275.1 Burhinus bistriatus | reverse complement strand
CCCTGCCCGTGGCCGGGACAGGGTGGCGTGGGGTGCAAGCCCCCCGCAGCCCGGGGAGAAGCTGCCCTGCCGGGCTCCCGCCGGCGCGGCCGCGCTGGCTGCGTGCGGCAGAGGGCAGCAGTGGCCCACGCACGGCACCGGCCACGCAGAGGCCGTCCTCGCCCCTCGGCCGCACGCCGGGAGAGGGTCGTGCTGCTGCTCGGATGCTTGTGTTGCCTGTGTCGCGACAGGCCGGGAAGGGCTCTGCCTGTGCGTGGGCTTGCGTGGGGGCAGAGGCAGCCTCGGCGGCTGCAGGCACACCGGCACCACGCCGGCACATGGTTGCCGTGCCGGAGGACCGCGCCTGCACCCAGGGCACTTGCACATGCACAGGGAGAAGGCTGTGGCTGCGCCCACAGACGTACCCACGCACCCATGCGCCGCACACCGTGCTGCGCTGGTGGCAGGGCTGGTACACCGGCACTGCCCCGCGTCTCTTGTGCCCGGGCTCGGCTTCCACCACACTCTGCCTGTCCTACTGCCCTAGCCCGCGGCCAGCGGCCTGACACCCCCAGACGCCAGCCTGCCCCCCCGCGCTGACCCACTCCCCCGTGCCGATGCCAGGACGGGCACAACGCCAGTCGGCGATGGAGGTGGGGCGACCGCGCCGCAGAGAGGGAGAGACGCACCCCCAAAGAAGAGGGACAAAGCGTGGGCGAAGAACCCCCGCGCCCCATGGTGCCCTGTGGGGCTGGCCGGAGGAGTGGGGCCAGGCTCCGAAGCAAGGACCATGACCCCAGAGCTTTGAGGCTGACCAGAGGAGTGGGGGGCTGTACCTCTGGAGAAGAATGGAGGCTCTTGAATTCTGGGATGCTCCCCTGGACACACTGAAGAGGGATGCCGTGACCCAGGCAGCAAACTGGGGCCCTGAGGCCCTAGAGGGCTTCTGGAGGCTGGCCACATCCCCCTCACTCCACAGTGGCTCCCCAGAGCTCTGGGTCTCTCATATTTATACCTGAGGCCATGGGGAACCTGGGGATGCGTGGTGGAGGCTGTGGGGTGCATATCCTGACCCCCCCCCCCCCGAGCTGTGTACAGAGGGCAGCCGGGCTGCCCCTGCCTCGTAGTAAATGGCTTTTATTTTTGTACGGATGGCCATGTGGCCTGTTGTGTGTATTGCGTATCCTCGGGTCCCCCCCCTGCACCAGCGCACTCCTTCATGCCCAGCCCCTGTGCCCCTCTCACCCTCCTGCCAGCCCCTCCCTATGGCTCTGCCACCTGCCTGGGGCTGTGGGGTGCAGGATTTGGGACCTGGCCTCGGGGGCAGGCATGGGGGGGACGCTGCACCTCATCTGAGCAATAAAAGGATTCTGTCCCAGAGATGGATGCCTCTCTTCATGGGCCTGGGGGCTGGGAGCTGGCTCTGCCTGAAGAAGCTGGGGAGGGATGGGGGGCAGTGCTATCTGGGTGGGGACACTCAGGGATTAGATGGGGGAGATGGGAGAGGGCCCTGAGGGGGGCTGGGATCTTGAGGCTGGGATTGTGCAGGGCCAGGAGCAGGACCCTAGATGAGATATCCCTGGCAGACAGTGAGAGGTCATCAAATAGACCCTAAGATGGGGGTTGCTGGGACTTGAGGGACCAGAGCTGCTGTAGGAGCTGAGCACCGTTCCTTGGGAAGCCAGGGTTCCCCTGCTGAGTGCCAGGATGGGCCCCTGGTGACATCGGGTGACTTGCCTGCATCTTTTCATCTGGGGAAGGGTAGGACCGCTGTGCCGCCTTCTCAGGCTACAAGCCCCGGCGAATTTGGATGCTTTACCCTGTGACAACTGCTAGCAAAGCCCTGCCCAGGAGGCTGGTGGCTTTTGCCTGATGATGGCCTCAGGCTGTGACACTTCCCTGCAGCTCAGAGAGGGGGTTGGCTGGCATCAATGGTGCAGGGATGAGCAAGCAGGAGAAGGGAGCAGGGCTGCAGCGTGGGGTGGGGGTGTGCGGTGGTGCTGGGGGAGGGTGCTGCAGCCTGCACCTTTCCTTGTAGCTTCCTCCCCAGAGGTACCCAGGCCCAGGACTGCAGGGGATGGGGATGCTGCGGGCATGCAGGGTGCAAACAGGCACTCTTCTCCTCAGCCTGCCACCGGCTCAGGGCTCTGCCTCCCCTCTTTCAAGCTTTGGGTGCCCCCTGGCACTGCCTTGCACATTCAGGGCTGTGGCTGTACTCTGCTCCCCCTGCCAGGCAGGTTTTGGAACCTGGCTCTGCAGAGAAGTCCCAGTGCCCTGGCACTGCAGCAGGGAGCAGATGCTGCCACACATGGCTTGAGCCTTCAAGGGCCACCCTCAGTGACATGGTTGTTGGGGAACAGACACCCAGGGAGGCTAGATTGGTGGCTGGGGATCTGTAGGGGACACATGCACGTTGGTGATGCCAGGGCAGGGTTATCCCCGGGTGGGCAAAGCTGTGTGGCCTGGGAGGGTCTCTGTGCGTCATGGAAGGGTGATGCTGGGGGTCTGGCAGACGGGTAACCCTCCTGTCCTCTCTCTCCCCACGCAGAGCACTCAGCCGCTGCGAAGACAGGGGGGTGCTTCCCTGGGCAGGCACTGGCAACGCTGGAGGATGGTGCCCGGACACCGCTGTGGGCGCTGCGCCCAGGCCAGCGGGTGCTGGCAATGGATGGAGCGGGCAGGCCCACCTACAGCGACTTCTTGGCTTTCCTGGACAAGGAGCCCCGCGCCCTCATCTCCTTCCACGTCATCGAGACGCGGGAGCCGCCCCGGCGCCTGGCCCTGACGCCCACCCACCTGCTCTTCGTGGCCGAGAACGCCTCGGTGCCCGCCTCCCGCTTTCTTCCCACCTTCGCCAGCCATGTGCGCCCTGGACATTTTGTGCTGGTGGTGGCAGGGGGAGGCAGCTTGCAGCCCGCCGAGGTGGTGAGGGTGCGGGACCGGAGGGACATGGGAGCCTATGCCCCACTGACGCGCCATGGGACGCTGGTGGTGGATGGTGTGGTGGCCTCGTGCTTCGCCCTGGTGCAGGAGCAACATCTGGCGCAGCTGGCCTTCTGGCCACTCCGGCTCTACCACAGCCTGGTGGGGTGGCCAGGGGTGCAGGGGGATGGCGTGCACTGGTACTCGGGGCTGCTCTACCGCCTGGGCAGGCTGCTCCTGCCCCCCGACAGCTTCCACCCCGTGGAGGTACCCTGGGCGGAGAGCTGAGGGTGCACCCCAGCCACAGCCGGTGCTGCTGGCAGAGGTGGTGGCTGCAGGGCAGCTCACTGGGGGCCAGCACCCCCTCCCAAAGCTGGGTGCCCATGCAGTGCTGCCTACAGCCCTGTCTGCCCGGGGCACAGCCACCTCCCAGTTAGGGGGCACTGGGGCTCCCTGGTGTGCCTCCTCCATGCCCACCACCCCCTCCTGGGGGCAAGGGGGAGGCACAAAGGGTTCCCTTCGGACATGGGGGTGCCCCCAGCTGGATCCACATGCTGCTATTTGTGTGTGTGTGTGTGTGTGTGATGTGCGTGTGCGTGTGCAGAATTAGCTAACGACAGAGGTCTGATAGATGAGAGGGAGCATGGAGAGGAGAGAGCCCCTGGCTGCAGGCTGCTCCCGCAGAGCTCCCAGCCTGCCTGCTGGGAGGCTTTGGGAGCAGGGACCCAGGGCCATTTTCTAGGCAGCTTGGGCAGGAGGGTGGGTGATGCTGTTCCCACCCCTGGCAGCTGGGAGGAGGGTAACCTGGGTACTGGGACTGTGCCTTGCCCTTAGCCCTGACTGCGGGTGCAGGGGGGGCTTCAAAACTAGTCCCTGTGTGCCTGCGGTTCCCGGGCATGGGCAGGGCTGCAGAGGCTGCCATGGCTCTGGTGACTTGGTGGCACAGGTGCCACTGGAGCAAGAGGCTGGAGTGCAGGACCCCAAGCTCTGCCCAAAGCCAGGACCGTAGCCACCCAGCTGGGCATGCCCATGGGGACACTGTGACAGCATGGGGGGCTCTGGCTGGCAAGAGGAGGCTGAGGAGGCAGGTCTGCAGGCAGAAGAGTGTGAGGGCCAGCCAGGCACGGGCATGCACTGGGTTGGAGCAGGGGTGGGGAGAGCCAGGGCTGCAGCCCCAGTCTGCTGGAGCCAGGGAAGGAAAGTGGCTGGGGAGAAAGTGTTCCATCCCTTGCCTTCCTAGCATCCTGCCCTGAGCTGGCTCAGCCCAAAGCCATGTCTTTCCCACCCCAAAGCTAAAAAACTCCCTCCCAGACCCTGCCTGGCCTCACCTCCCCAGCGTCCCCAGCACCCCAAACCCTCAGGGTAACTCATTGCTGCTCACCCACTCCTGGGACCTGGGGGTCCCAGCAGAGCTGCAGCCACAGTACACCCCCGCCCCCCCCCAAATCCTAGCTAGAGCCTCAGCCTCCCCTGGCTCCACATTAGCAGAGGTGAGGGAGCTGGGGGGGAAGCTGTGACCCACGTCCCCCCTGCAGCATCACGCGTCTTTATTTATTTATCTGCTCTTTGTATGTACCATAGATGGGAGGCAGCGTGGGCGCGTGCAGGGTGAGACGGGAGTGGGCCAGGGGGAAAGCTGTTTGGTTGGGGAGGGTGATTTTTTTTTTTAAAAAAACAAAAAGCAGAAATTATTTAAAGATTATTTTAAAGCACAGTTTTTATGGTGATTGTTGTCCAGGGTGAAGTGAGAGAGCCCAAGTGCGGCCAACAGCAGGTGTATTTTTGTCTCTTCACTGGATGTACCTTTCCTGGTTCGGGACACAGCCCAATAAATCCATCGTCTCCCAGGCGGGTGCTCCGAGCTCTGGTGTGAGGAGGGTAGTCAGGGATCGAGGATGCTTAGTGTCCATCATGAACAGGGCAGGCAGGGCCAGAGGGCATCTTGCTCTTCTCTAGGAGCAATATTTGGCCACCCCAGTGCCCCCCATCAGTAAGGGCGAGCTCTCCTTCCCCATTCCGTGGTACCCAGGGGAGGTGGGCAGCCTCCCACAGGTGGTGGGGAGGCTGCAAAAGTGACCCAGCCTACATGGGACCAAGCTGTCACCAGGAGCACCTGGAAACTAGGGCAAGAGGGGCAGGACATAGGAGCGATCACCACCGCGGGACTGCTGGAGACACCTCTCCATCCCAGTCTGGGCCCGCCTGGCCATGCTGGGACAGCCTTTCCCACCATCTCCATCACCACAACACCTGCTAACCCAGTGCTCCTGGAGAAGATGGACCCCTTACTTTGCACACCGGGTTTCCAATGTCACTTTAGCCTGGTGCTAGTCTCTGCTGCCCCTGTCCCCTTGCCTCTCACCAGCCCTGTTCCCCCTCCACCCCATCCCCATGCCAGCAGAAGGGAAGACCACTGGCCAGCACCCCACACAGCCTCCCCCTACCTGTGCCACCCATGCACCCCTCTGTGCACCCCCCCACCCCATCTCCAAGCTGCCCGGCCTTGGTCTCCCCACGGGGGCTGGGAGCAGGGTCTCTCCAGGACTTTCCCTGGACCTCACAGCATGGCGAGTGCGGAGCAATTCAGCAGCAGGCTGTCAGCAAGGGCCCTCATCACCGTGGCTAATTTAAGGGCTCTGCGAGGTGGCTGAGCTAATTTAATTAGGTTCTTATTACAGAGAAGGACAAATTGGTCCCCGGGGGGGGCATGGGGTCAGGCCTTCGAGAAGCGCTTTATGGAGTGAAATTTCAATCAGGCTGCCATTGCAGGCACGGGGTGGGGAGACGGAGGCAGTAGATGCATGGGGAAAAGATGTGCCCTTTGGGTGCCCCATGGTGCTGTGGGCAGCCCATCTCCAGGCCCAGGTTTTTAGGGTATCAGTGAGCACGGCGGAACAGCTCCTTGTCCCGTTAGGAAGATGCTGCAGGGTACCAAGGGGCTGCTTTGGGGTGGAAGCAGGGAAAGTGTGGGGGGGTCCTGGCTCTGGGCTGGCCCCAGGGCAGCAAGAGGAAGGGGGGACACCCATAAATAAGATTCTGTGGTCTTTCTGAAGCCCCATAAAGCACCATGGAGAGGATGATGAGGACAAAATGATGACCAGTTGACAGACAGGACTTGCGGGGGGCTCTCCTTTCCCTGGATCCACACCCCACTCCCCTACCCACCTTGTCACTCAGCCTCAGGAGAGCCAGGGCAGCCTGGGGGCTGCCCCACTGCTCATGGGCACCTGAAGCAGCCCCATCTCCCAGGGTGCCAGTCCCAGGCGGGGGGGTCCCACCAGGGTCCCAGCTGGGTGGTGATGGATGGGGATGCTGGTGGGTGGCCGGCAGAAGGGCTGGGCTGGAGGGTACCACAATGGATGTCTCTCCATCAATTTGTCCTCATTATCATGTGAATGGTGGGCGGGAGGGAGAGGAAGGGCATGTGTCGACAGGAGAAACCCCCCACATGCTCCCATCTGGGGTAGCGTGGCCCCCCCCATCCTTCCAGCCCTGTCTGAGCATGTTAAACCAGCGCCAACACCCCCCTGGCCCCAAATCCATGGGAGGAGAGGTACCACCCCCTATTCAGAGCCTTGAAAAGGCTACAGGGTCCGACGCTGTTAACAAGGGGGGACCCCATCCCCGTCCCCGCCTCCCCCGTCTGTCCCTTGCACCATGGCCTTCTGCCATGGCAGCGCCAGCCAACCCCGCTCCCGGCCCCAGGCTGGCACGTTGGGTGCTGGTGTCCCGGCAAGGGGTGTGGGGGGGCGTTGGGGCTCGGGGAGTGGAGCACCCCGAAAGCATCTCCTCTTTGTGGATAACTGCACCTTTGAGCGGTGAGGGTAGGAGATGATGGCAGGGTCGGAATTTTGCGGGACTCCAAGACCAAACCTTGCCTGCAGAGGGAGGAATATCTCTGGGCAAGGAGGTCGATTGTCCCCATTGTCTGGGAGCTCTGGGTCCAACCAGGTTCCCATCCCCTGGGCTGTGATGGTGATAGGGGAGGGGGGGTCACCCCGAAATATCTGTTCCTGCGGACATTGGGACAGCAGGTTGTGGGGATCCCTCTCCCGGCGAGGGCAGACCTACCCATAGCCGCCCTCCCAGAAAGGCCCAGGAGAGGCTGCCCAGCCCGGCTCAGCCCCGCACGCTGCCAGCCGGCGGGTGCCCGCAGAGGGAGCCCGTACCAGCCTCCCACTCTCACTTGCATTAGCTTAATTTAGCTTAATGGCTTTTCGGAGTGCTGCTGCTGCTCCAGGAATGGGGGCAGGACCCTGCTCTCTGCAGTGCTGTTAGGGTGGGGAGCCCAGCGCCCTGGCCCCGGGCTCACAGGAGCCCCAGGAGGGTGCGTGGCGTGGGCTGTGGAGCCCATCCTACACCCCAGAGGCCTCTGGCATCTCCCCCTCTGCCCCGAGCCCCCACCTCCTGCCCCTCTCTCAATCCTGCTGTGACACCCAAGTGTGGGGACAGTGTTGGGAGACCCCCCATTGCAGGGGCTGCCTGCCCCTCCACAGACCCCCTCTGCTTGCACTCGGCAGCTTCCTCTGGGCAGGGACGGAGGTGCTTTAGCAGGTGCCTGTGCAGACACGGACAGACAGAGGCACACATCCACCTCCTACACATACCTGTATCCCCTGGACAGACACATGCCCACCACCCCACCACACCTCCTGGCTCTCAGCATCACCATCCAATCCCCTAAATTACTCTCTTTCAGCCCAGATACTTTATATCCTAGGCAGTGTCTGGAGCACCCAAGTGTCCCTGTGTCCCCGATCTCTGTCCCCTCCAGGGACAGGCAAGGAGACATGTGCATTGGCACTATGAGGACCACAGGACACGGGGACCCTGGGGCAGTGCCCCCCTCTGCACCCATGCCCACCCCACTTCTCCCAGGTGCAGAGAGTATTTCAGACCCATGGAGGGGGCTGACTCCCTCTTCCTCTGCCTGGAGCAAGCCCTGCCAGCCCTCCCGCTGGAGGGGCACCATTAGCACCCTCTCCCACAGCACAGGGTAGGAACTAACACACCAAAGCCCATCTTTCGCTTTCTGTATCCTTTCCCCACTGCAGGACCAGCAGAGGTGGGGTGATGCTGGTGGTCCCTCACCCTCTGTGCAAGGGAGGGGCAAGCAGGGGCGGGTGGGCACCGTGCAGGGGGTCTGGTAGCAGGCGTCAGCCATTACCTCGTACATGGTCCCGTTACGAGACAGGAGGCTCCCAGCACCGTGGGAGAAGCCAGCAGGATACAGCCCCAGGGGAAACCCCACAGCCATCCAGCACTGACCTTCGGCAAGTAGCTCTGGGGTGCCCCAGTGGTGGGATGGGGGTGTGTGAGTATGCGCCTGCATGCAGGGGACAAGTAAGAATCTAATCAGGGTCCTTTTCCTTAATAAATCATTCATCTTAATCCAACGCCCTCCCTCCTGCTCTAATAACTCCCAGCGCTGGGCCCCACAGCCACAACAATGCAGCTAATGGAACGATTTATTTTCATAATGGTGCTGGTGGGGAGAAGGGGCGGCCAGGGTGGGGGTGGCACGCTCCAGGGCAGGAGTTTCTAATTAGTGAATGAAATTTGATGTAAGGCTGGAGGAAGATGGATTCGCCGCCTGACAAGGGGCCTTTCAGCTCATCAAAGTGCCCGAACAGGGAGGTAAATTAAATTATTTCTAATTCTTCACTAACCTCCAGGGAGTCACCCTTCCACCAGCAAAAGGTGGGTCCATTCCTGAAATGAAGAGGCACTTGAAGGACTGAGGTTGGGTGAAAGGGACTAGGCTCTGTGAAGGGATGGGGATGACAAGACAGGATGGGATGGGATGGGGTGGGACGGGACAGCGGAGCAGGGCAGGCTGCTGCTGACTTTGCTGGAAGAATGGGGAGGGAAAAGGTGGTAATGGAGGGAAGAGTTGCAAATGGTCAATAAATACACAACTCCAGGGACCAATGACTAATTTGCAGCAAGTTTTCCATCCAAGCCTGTCACCTAACCAGACCCGGAGCAGGGCTGAAACACAGCTGGTGCTGGGGTGGAGCGGAGCAGCCTGTCAGCAAGGCAGCATCCCAACCCTCCGGGGGGGCTGAGCAGGGACAGCACTTGGTTTTGAAGGAGTGACTGATGCTGAAGCAGGCAAAGGGTCCAGTGCAGAGAAGTGCTTCGGCAAAGACCCTTGTTCCCACAGGTCTGTGTGATTTGAGGCCAATACCAGTGTTGTTAACGCTCAAGGCATAAAAGCTGTTCTTGGGATCCGCAGTGTTTTTTCCTGAATCCCCAGCTCCTGGACTCCTGTGATGGAGACTCAATTTTTACAGAGAACAAGTGCACTCCCTCTTAGCACTCCTGCTTGCAAAGGGACCTTGCAGTGCCAACCTGCCGCTAGCCCACACGTCCCCAGTACCAGAGTGCAAAGAAAAAGGCTCTGTGCTATATGGCTGAAACCAACCCCTGGCTCTCCCTGGAGCAGGAAGCGTTACAAGCTACGCTGAAAGCACCTGAGGCTGCCTCAGAGAATCGCTTCCCTGCAGGGCTGAGGAAGCCCATTCAGGGACAGCAGGCAGGTTCCCAGGGGACTTTCTGTACAAAATCATGGTCTGCATTTCCCGCAAGGTCTCCTGCTCCTGCACTAACCAGGCTCGGCACCGCTGAGCAGCCGTGGTCACAGCACAGCACAGGGAGGGAAACAGGGGGAATAGAGGGGCTGTGTCTTATTGCAAGGGGCGGGGGAGGCAGGGGGGGGGGCTGGGGCGCTGCAGCGGTGCCAGGGACTTGCCGCGTGTTCGGAAACATGGTCCCCTCCCCACAGCTGAGCTAGGTGGAGCTGGGACAGGCGCAGAGCCAGCTGTGCTGACCCAACGCTCCAGGAATTTAATTTGTTTAATATATTCCCTGGGAAAGAAGAAAATAAATAAGTGGCACCTTGCGTGCCCCCATGTCTCACTCTTGCAACGGAGGTGTCAGCTTAACGAGCCGAAGCCCTCAGCCTGATTAACCAGCCGCTGCTCCTGCTAATAGGAAGCCGCCGAGCAGTGTGATTGATGTAAGGAGAGCATTAGCCCCCACAGCTTGGCGCTGGACTGCTGGGTGGGAGCACCGTGCCCGCCCCAGCCCCCTTGCTCCTGCCCTCTGTACCCAGGCCCACGTCAAGGGCAAGTCAAAGGCTTCCTCTTGCCCCGGGGTGGATCATCCTGCCCACCGCTCTTTAGCATAGGCAGTTCCCCGGGGAGAGATGGAGCTGCTTTTGCCTCTAGAGGCAAGGACATACTGGTGGCTTCCCATCGGCTGTGGGACCATCTGGCAGCTCCTCAAAAGAGGGTCTGAGGCCAGGGCTGTGCAGAAGTTTTGTGCTGAGCTCTAGGTCTCAGCCACGCTCTCCCCCATGGGCTGGGGTAGGGACACTTGGGGACATTGAGGCACAGGGACATGCTGGAGGCCACAGTGGCAACGTGGGGGGAGCCCATGAGTCTTGGCAGCTCCTTCAAGGCTTTAGTCCACCAAGTCCTTACCATACTACTAGGAAGAAAAAACAAGTGTCCCCACCCCCGCCTTGTCCCATCCATTCCTCACTCAGCCCCTTCTGCAGTCCTGCTTGCCTGTCCCTCCCTCTGTCCCACCCTTATTGAGGTGTCCCTGGGTCTCACTGCAGAGACGTCACCCGCTCCTGCTATCCCTGTCCCACGGCATCACCACCCCCTGCCCCCACCTTGGGAAAGGGTTAATCAGCAGCCAGGGAGACAGGGTAATAAATGGCTCTTATCTCGTTAATGAGCTGACATTAATTAGAACCCAAGGTCCTGGGAGGAGCAGCTGATTTATCCAGTCACCCTGGGAGCAGGTTAGGAGCTGACTCCATGGAAAGGCCATTAACAGGGAAGAGGTGAGGCTGTGATGCTGGGGGTTGGGGTCACCCTGCACCCATTCCTGCACTGCCCTCCCAGCCCTGGCTCCCTTCCTTCCCAGGGAGCAGCTCTGGCCTTGGGACAAGACCTAGCAAAGCAAAACAGAAGATCCTGGAGGTGACAGGAAAAAGCAGGGCTGGGGGATCCTCTGGTGTGCCCAGCGATGGGGGTGCTGGGGGGGAGGAGCTGTGCTAGGGATGTGTGGCACTGGACTCAATGTGCTGGGCAAGGACTGTGGGAGCAGGAGCACAGGGAAGCACCAGGAGGGATGCTGTGCATTCCATCGCTTCACTGCTTTCCAGGACAGTGCTGGACAATGGGAGATGCTGGCTGTTTAGTATCTCCCCCCAAAAGCCAAGGCCTGGGCTAAGGGCATTGAGGCTGAGCCCAGGAGCTGCCAGAGCTTGTTTTGGGGGCAGGAGGATGGAGGAGACCTCTGGGTGGGTGCTGTGGGCTCATGGTATTTCAGGATTTAAGAGGAAAGGGGTCAGGGGCTAATGGGACTGGAAATGTAGCAGTCAGACCCTGGGTCCTTGCAAGAAATGGATCTGAGCTGGCTGTGTGTCCCTGTCTCTCCAAGCCATGCATTTACACTGGGACAAGCTGGCTGTCCCCAAGCCTGCGTGCCTCTGTAGTGCATCGCTGCATCTCAGGAAGCTGAACCAACAGCTACTAGAGGGGAGTCCTAGGGCATCCCCTGCCTGTCCCCTGCGGCTGTATGGCCTGATCCTGCAGGATGCTGTTGCCCCAGCCCTTCGAAGTGGCTGCGTGCTGGGATCAGGTGTGATACTTCAGAGCTGCCCTGACTGTTTCTGCTGGGGGCAGGCACCCTCTTCTCTGCCCCACAAGCCTTCCCATGCGAGTTTGCCATCCCCCAGCTCCAGGATGGGAGCTGTTAAAATGTTTTTCTGCTCAGCCTTGCCATGTCCCATCAGAGATGTGGCTGCTTATTTGAGGAATTACTTGGCTAAATAAACAGCTGCTCAGAAATCCCTGCAGGAGGCCTGTCTGGAAGGGACTGAGCCGTGTTTGCTTTGCCTGTTAACCCCTTCGCTCAGGGCAGGTACCTGGGGCTTGGTGCTGCGGAGGGAGGTGAGAAGGCTGGGTGAGGTGGACGGGGGGAGCTGTGTACCCCACAAAGCCTGTGCAGTGGCAGGGGGGGTGGAGGCATGGGGGTTTCTGCCTCCCAGGACAGATCCCTGCCTGTTGGACCGAGCAGCTGATGTGCCAGGATGGAGAAGCCCTCAGGAGCCTGTGACTGGCTCAGTGGTGGTCCCTGGGGTGGGCAGGAGCAGGCAGACCCACGCAGGAGAGGATGCAGGTAGGGACAGGGCAGAGGTGCGGTGCATGGCAGTACCTGAGCACAGCATCCCCAGGAGCAGGCATGGAGGTGGCTTTGGCGACTTGCCTGGTATTTGTCTCCTGCCATCACTGGTGCAGGGGGAGACCCCTAAAGAGAGATGGGGAGCTCTGCAAGCACGTCTGTGGGATCCGCAGATGGCCACTCTGCTTCCACAACAGTGGTGCAGACACCTCTGCCAGCATTTCTGCAGAGGGGACAGCCACCAAGCAGTCCAGAGCTGGCTGTGCCAGGTCTGACACATGCTGGACTCAGCTCCCACCACTGTGGGGCCAATTAAGAGCCATTATCTGGTTGGTTAAAGGGCCCCAGGCCACTCGCAGGTGACTTCAACTGTTCATTTAGCCACAAATCACCACAGAGCTGGCAGTTTATTTACCTTCCCCACCAGCCTCCTGTGGCTTCCCAGACTCCAGAGATAGTGGGCGGCCCTGCTGCGAGGGGCAGGGGAAGGACAGCATCGTGCTGCAGGCGGTGGTCAGGGCTCCCACAAAACCTGGGATGCCCCAAACTGGAGCAGACCAGGGGCTCTTACACTCAGTGCTTCTCACCAGGGGCTCAGCCTGCGCTGGGCTGGAGGCTGCAGAGCTTGGATGAGAGTGGGACTCTTCTACGGCCCCTCTCGTGGGGGAATGGCTGGGAAAATGCCTGCGAGCAGGCTTACAGCCTATGGGTCCAGCATCAGTGATGCTTCTGGGTTGTCTTTCTCCACTAGCTGGCTTGGGACTTCAGAGTGCTGCAAGATGACCTGAGGCACCAGGGACAGAGCAGCAAGATCCACTGCTTCCTGAGAGACGCTTTAGACAAGGTTGTTGCACTGTAGGTCTCGTACAGGGAAGTAATTTCTAAAGATGAAAAGCTCTGGGGGCTGTGACCTGGGGAGCTGTTAATACTTAGTAAGTGGGTACAGCCATCCTGGGGACAGGGAGCTCTTGCAAGGCTTAAAAGCTATAGCCTGGGCAGAAATCAGGGTGCCTGCCACCTGTCTGGGATGGGCTAAGCACACCGGTTCCTGCATCGGTCCTTGTCTCAAAGGCAGCTTCTATTGACTGAAGGGAGGAGGTGTCCAAAACCCACCAGAAGGACCTGGTGCTCAGCTGTGTACCTAGGAATAGCCAAAATTACAGGTTAGGTAGAAATCAAGACATAGCCCCAGCATGGGTCATGTCTTCATCTGATGTCTGGGATAAGGACTTGATCCTGGGAAAATGAAAGTCTGGTCCCAGTCGGTAACTTTTTATCAGGGTATGGATTTTCTTCGGCACCCTTGACTTTGATCTTGGGGCAGTTGGGTTTGCTGAGGGACGTTATGTTCCTTCCCAAGGTGGCACTGAGGAAGTGGCAGGGCTGTAAAACTGAATTGTGCTCCCAAATACTACCTGTGACACCCATGGCTTGTTTCTGAGAGCTCAGGCACTGCTGGTGACAGCTTGGGAAAGTATGTTAACTGCTGTAGGTAGTGTTGTGGGTATCTACAGATGTTGAGAACTTGTGTGCACCAGAGCTGGGTGTCCTTGGTGGCCATGTGGGTGTTTGCTCTTCTAGTTTGATTCCTGCTGCTTGACCTCATGTGGATGGAACCTGTGTGGAGACAATCCATCTGGGGCAAGACACAGCAAAAAGAGGTCCAGTTGTCTAGCTAGGCACCTTCATGTTGGCAATAAAAGGCTTTGCAGGTCTTATGTACACACACATAGGTGCTGTTGTGACTGCTGCTTTCAGGTGGCTGAAGGAAGACTGGGCTCTGAACACCTAGCTGAGGTGCATCCAGAAAATCCCTCCCAAAGTGCCTGGGCAAATGAAACAGTCCCAGGAAGCCCTGGACTGTGTGAATGCTCCTGGTGCTGCCCATTGCCCAGCGAGGTATGTTGTGATCAGGGCCCTCCCAGGGAGGTGAGAGAGCTCAGGAACCTCACTGCTGCCTGGGCAGCATGGACCTCCCACTGGTGTGCACTTCCTGGACAGGACTAGATTAAGTGGAGGCACCTTTAGGGCCAAGTCAACATGAAGTGCATCAGACAGGGGACAAATGGAGATGTTGATGGAGTGTGCTTGAGTCAGCAAGGGATGTGGAGATGGGAGAAGCAACCTGGCTGGTTCGGTGCTTCGAACTGGTCCATGTAGCTCTGTGTGAGGCTCAGGAGATCTGTCCTGGATGTGCCCAAGGTCTTTCACAGTAGCAAGATGGTGTTTGCTGGCCTGTTTCACAGAGCTGGTCACCTTGGGAGGGCTCTGCTACCACTGGGTTAGCAGAGGAGGCCTTGGGGTAACAGTACAGGGTGAGCTGTGGGGGCACTGGGAGCAATATGGTGCTGGCTGGGAACGTCCCCTCTTAAACTCCATCTCCTTCTGAACTGGGGCAGCTTCTGTCCACAGTGCCCTGCCTGCCCAGGCTGTGGGAATGAGCTGTCTCTCTGGCTGATATGTTGGGGTCTGCTACCTGTGGCCGTTGTTTGGTGTTGCCTTAGATCCTCTTTGGAGACCCTTCAGTGGAGGAAGGATGCTGAGCAGAGGTAAGGGGCCAGGCCACAGTCATGTTCACTTATTACAGTCCTCAGATCTAGTTAGCAACCAGGTGATCTGTCACCAGAGGACCTGATGGATGGGGAAGAGAGTTCCCTCCTTCCTGAGGCGGGAAATGAAGCTAATCAGACCTCAGACACCTTAATCCAGCTCTGATCTGATTAATGACCCTGAAGACTGTGAACTCATCAGCACCCTGGTATCTATCACTGCCTGCATCCCGCCCCTTCTGCTGGCCACCGCCTGGCAGGGCTCTCTGCACAGACCTGGGCTCCAGCTCTCTGCCCTGAAAGGTGGGGGCTGCATGTTGGCTGCTCCAGCCCTGGACAACCCTCTTGCAGGGTCCCAGTGTCTGGGTTTGACTCACCTGGAAGATGGAACTCCCTCTGTGATCATCTTAGAGGTCTCTATTGGGATGTTTCCACCCAGGTTTTATGGCTGGTGCCTGCAAAGATTTCTTGCTTGTGCAATTCAAAGGCTGCAGCTTGGCTGCTTGCACTCTCATCACCCTGGGATCAGTGAATTGGGCACCAGCCTGGGCTGCTGATCCTTGGAGCAGTTTCTTGTCTTGGGAGAGCCTCCATGGGTAGTGCAGGGGACTTCCATGAGGACAGTAAGGCTGTGACTCAGTGTTGTGACCCAGACCCCCAAACGAGTCTCACTCAAGCCCGGCTCCCACTGCCTGAGCTACAGTGGCTACAGTCACAAATGGTCTCAGGTCTTGGCAGGGGTTACCCAGGCTCTCCTGGGCTGACCATCTGCCCGTCTGCCACTCCATGGTGGTCACTGCATTGGTGACTTCTCTGTTGTGTCCCAGTGCAGCAGCCTCAATCTCTGCCCAGGGTCCCAAGGCATGCTCCCTGTGCAAAGCTAACGAGCCGTTGCAATCCTTGAAGCCAGCCCTGGGGATTCAGATAAGGAAGTGGTGGCTCCTCCCTTGCCACTGTCACCATTGCAGGCTGTTGACCTGCAGTGGAAGAGTTGTCCTACCTCTGCTGTGCTCTCTGTTCCCGGAATACTTGTTGCAGTTTTCCCCTGTACTTGGGAGCCAGGCTGCTCCATTCCTCCCCAAATCTCGTCCTGCCCATGCCTGCTGCTTGGCAGGGCTGGCTATTCACATGAGAGGAGAGGGAAAGGTCTTGGGGTCCTTTTGCTTGGCAGGAACACTGGCTTCTGCCCTGGGAAAGCAGAGGGGGATGGATTGGGGATGGGGGGAGGAGGGCAGGGAAGAGCCCTACAGCCTCCCTGATGGTGGAGACAGGGTATAGCAGCAGGCACAGGGGTGCTAGGGGTGGAAAGGGACACTGTTCCATCTTCAGTACTCTGTCCAATCGGGTCTGTTACTGTGGGGTGACATCCACCTCCAATCCCCTTCTAGGTTGTCCATGGGCCTGATTTCTGCCCTCCTCCCTCCCAGGGAGGCAGCTGGAAAAGGGCTGTTGTGCGTCTGTTCCTGTACGAGGATATGGGGCCACCCAGTGAAGGTAGTGGGACCTGGGCTTGGGCAATGGAAGGAGAAAGTTGTCCCACATGTGGGACCTTTGGAGCTCCCTGAAGTGGGGTGATGTGCGTGCAAGGAGCTCAGCAGGCTCCAGACCAGACTGGATGGGCATGGGGAAGAGAAGCCTCTGGGGTTACTGAGCAGATACAGCCCAGGAGGCTGAGGAGGGTCCCACATGTCCCTGCCTTTCTCTTCCCTGGGCATCTGCTCACAGCCTCTGTGAGACACGGGATACGGGTGGTGGACCCATCTCTTGCTCAGGGAATACAGCAGTGCTGGAAATGCTGAAGGGGGAAGAAATACAGGGATGGGAGCTCCTTTTAGCCATTATAGTATTTAGGCAGGACAGCAGCAGCAGCCTCACTTGCCTTCCAAACAGCAGAACCCATCCTTGGACACAAACAAGCAGAGGCTTGTCTTGCTATGCCAGCATGACATAAAGAGGTGGGACCCAGAGACAGACAGACACAGACCCTCAATGCCAGACACCACAGATGCACTCACACACACTCTGCCTCTCCCTGAAGGCCAACGCCAGGGGGTCTGGGCCAGCTCTGCTCCTGCTCACTCATGTCTTCCAGACCAGCCAAGACTTTCCTCTCTGCCTTTCCTGGTGCCACTCCAAGCTGTGACTTGTCTGGGAAAGATAAGAGTGGGCAAACGAGTAACAATCTGCCTGTAGGTGCCTGCTCTATTGGCATCTTGGACAGAGATGGGTGACGGAGGGTGGTGGCCCCTGTGTGTGTCCAGCTCGGGTCCACAGGATCTCTCTGGCCCAGAGTGGTGCAATGGGAAATGGCACAGTTGGGCATTGCTGGTGATCCCCGGTGCAGAGGAGTCTGCTGGTGACTGAGAGCCTCTCTTGCCCTCCCCAGCAGGCACTCTGCCCCGCAAGTACCTGTGGCTTTGCCGATGTATGCTGAAGTCTATCTAGTCTCTCCAGATCTCCTCCAGCCACTGCAACCACAGACCCGCTTCCCCACTGAGCGGCTCTAAGGAAAGCGAGATTGGCTCTGGATTGGAACGATAGGCTCCGTGCCCTGGGCAGTGGCCCCTGCAGGCTGGGGGGACCCCCTGGGTGTGGACCGGGGCTGGGCTGTGTTGTGAGGCTGGGGAAGGGGCAGAGCCGTCCGGGCAGGCCCCGGAGTGTCCCCACTGCTGTGGCCGGGGATGAGGAAGCCGGAGGAGGGAGGCCGGCGGGGAGCCCGGCCCGGGCCGGTGGGGCGGGGGTCCGGCGCG
>VYXH01009194.1:24827-42631 GCA_013397275.1 Burhinus bistriatus | reverse complement strand
TCCGTGACTCCGTGATTCCATGATAACCCTTACTACCACAAAAAATTTGAAATTAATAATTAAAAAAAAGAGTATATAATCAAATGCAGAATCTTAAGAAATCCAGAATTCCTGACATAAAAAAAGTTCCCTTCCTTTGAAGGAAAGTATCGATGAGAACTATATAAAGAATACCTGGTGATTTTGCAGTTATTTTAGTAATATACTGATGCATCACAGGTCTCAAGAGATAAAATTTTCTTTCCCTCCTAACCATAGTTTTTGTGATCTAATAGTTATTTTACTGAAAAGTATCTATATCTCAGATTAGGAATTTTAAGTTCTATCAGATTTGTAATGACTGTAAGACCTTTCCAGTATTGGCTAGGGACTGCACTAATGCACCTTTTATCACTAGTAATACCGAACATCAGAAGATTATTAGGAATACTTTCCAAGGCCACCAATTATAAAAGTGATGACATGCAAGTTAACAGGCCCAGTAGTGTGAAAGTAACTATGAAAAGAAAAATGCATACATGGAGTACAGGGTTTGGATTTTCCTTCGTAAATTTCTTATGAAATGTTCTATGTCTGTATAAATAACACTCAAAGTGGCACAAAAAAACCCCAAAAAAGCAGGTAAAAGAAAAATTATATTGGTGGAATTTCCAGAGGGATCTCAGTTTAAAATATGGTAAAATTCCTTAGCATAAGTACAGATTTTTCCAATTGTAAAAACTCATTGTAAAGACTAGCTCTTGCACAATGCTGCACTCAGCTGTGACGAGGCTCATCCTTGGAGCAGACACCCTTGTTCTTCAACAGACCAGGGTCAGTTTTTAACAGTGTGTGGTAACAAATACTAAATGAACTGCAAGTGAAATAATAAACAAACAAGTGATGAAAGCTTGAATCAATTGCCTTAAGTTACCTTGAAGTAACAATCAAAAAATAAAGGCAGGGAAACAGCAATACCTGACATAACACTTAAACAGGGAGCTATGGAGTCAGTTTAGAAAAAGACATACAATAACACAATGGGTAAATGGGTAAACAGGAAAAGTGAAAAAGTTTAACTCATAATTTAGTCTGATAATACTTAACAGGCATAGGGTTTATACTGGAAAAAAAAGTGGTTTCCATCCTTGAATTAAAATAAGATAATGAGAAATATTTTAGAAAAATAATATAAGTATACTTTTCATTTGTGTTAAGTTCATACAAAAAAAAATCTCATACCATATGCTAATTACTAGCACTGTTATGCTGTTTCCATTCAATTTAACAACCATAGCCTTAGTCCGGATCATAAAAGTATTAGTAATGTCATCCTTTTTCCTGAAATTGTTGAACCTACTAATTCTCTGACTGGCAATCCTTGATCTATTCTATCACAAACTTCCAAAATTCTGAATCTAATAAATCTTAAAACGGGTAAAAGCATTTTTACAACTAGGATCCTGTCACTTATTCAGAAGACAGAAAACAAGACAGACTGAAAGCATCCATCCCAAATGTTGATGCTGGTGTTCGAGCAATCTGCTGGCAGAGGAATGGTTTGGGTTTCGATCTGCTCAGGGAGTAAAAAGAATTAAAATGAAACACACATGTTGTATATACATCTCTTCCAACTGAACTATTCTATGTCCTTGAGGAGACTAACAATAACTCGACTACTGGGTAGATTCAGCAAACAAAATACAGTAATTTCTACACTGTAGGACACTATGCCCTGTTCCTGTGATTCTGTTGTCCACACTGTAGACCTAATTAAGCACTGCTCTGTTTCTAAATTTCAGCTCCAGGAAATCGTGTACCAGAATGACTGGCCTGGCAAGGTGGGAAGCATTCTGCATCCCGAAGGTTAGATATGGCCTTCAAGATATGCATGTCATTCATTTTATGGCTCTAGATCCTGTCTTTTTTAACTTGGTGCACTATTTGCTGAATTCTGACTGACTTTCAAGTACTCATAGGATGATGAAAAATCACACTCTTAGGCCATTAACCATTTACTCAAATAAATAAATTTCTAGCTCTAATTCTGAGGCTCTCTATTGCCTCACAGTAGAAAGAAAATTTAATCTGCAATTCCAAAAGTATGGGGTTTTGCTTATCTTTGTAGAAAATTTCAAGTGGAGTACTGTTCTTAAGATGTATTAAATAAAAAACACAGAAATAGAAAGGAAAATTAAGGTCTGCATACTGATAGGTTCCTCTTCTGTTACTATGGCAACCACAGTGGTACTCAAAATAGACAAGGTACTTTATCCCCCTGTCAGATAACATTTAACATTCCATTTGGCTTGTACTAGCAGGATCATGGAAACTAAACCCTCAAACAAAACTAAATTCATATATGCAATAAAGTATATGAAATTTGAAATAAATTGACACACAGAACAATGATAATTTCTAAAAAGGGAAACAATAAAATGTATCTGAATGCTAAGGTCTTGCATTTATTGATTTAAATTAGCTGGAGAAAAGAGATTATAGGTATTTCCCCACTGAGTTAACATTTTGGAATTTCTTCCTGATGTATCTTGTAAGATTGTATCCATCTGTTTGTTTTAGAAGAGGAACTTTTCAGACTTAGCGCCTAAAATAAGCCATCCCTAATAGATCACTGTTATCTTGGGGCAAAATCTTGTAGAAATAGTTGGGTGGGATTCTGAAGCTGAAATGAGTGTCCTCTGGCTTTGGATAGATTAAACTCCAAATCTCCTTCCACTATGGCGGAGGGATTCAGATTCAATGTCATTCTACACAATTCTAAACCATATAATCAACTTATCAAAAAATACTTACCAGATCATACACAAACTTCTTAAAAAGCCTTTAAAAATTATTGTATCCAATTAGAATCATAGTTAATGAACTACACATTTATTTCATTTTAAGGGATTAAAAAAAAAAATCCATTAGCTCTTGATTGCTAACCAAATAGCAATTTATGAAAGTCCTTTTCAAAACTGTGAGTTTTGCCTGAGGAAAGAGAGTTTAAATTCTGAGCCTGATTGAGATTTGATCTTTTGTAGTTAATTTTTTCATAAAGAAAGGTGAAAAACATGCTAATGACTTTAATGGTTAGCAAGCACTAGGTGATTGCTCAGACACAAAATATGAAGAGCAAGAATAAAGATTAACCTTTACAGAGTATGTTAAATCAGTATAAATGGAATACACTCCTAATCATTGATAAAATATTTAAGGTTCCTACATTCCTTTAGCTGTCATAAGCTTTTCATTTCTAAGATAACAGCAAAAACTAATTAAACTGCTTTGGGTTTATTTTCTTTCTTGTACCAGTCCTGAAACCAGAGCACAGTATGTGCACCACTCTAACATGTCACATTTCTTCCAACTTTTTTAAATAGCCAGCAGCAAATAAAGATCACAAAAACTATAGTCTTGCTGCTTTCTCCTCTCTATTACACCCAAATCAATCCTAAAATACTTTCAGCAGTAATTCATGTCTACCCAGCAAAATCATGATGTTCCTGTACTACAGATAAATACAACATATTAATTTTAAGACAGGAACTGAATTGATAGTGCTTGGCATAGGACACGATAATGGGAAAGATACAGCAGTGCTGGCTGCAACACAGGGCAGTAACGCACATGCAGCAGCGCTTCCTGCCTGCTTCTCTGTAGCACTATGTCCCCACTGCTGCTTCAATCCACATAGCAGAACGAAATCAGCCCCAGTAAGCCTACTCCTGCTCCCAGCCACACCTTCATTCTAGGGTCCAAAGTCAGAAACAGGTTTTTGTAATGGCTTCTGAAGGGCTCAGCATTTGATAATATCTGCTCCTAATGCTGTCAGTGGTAAAAGTACCTCTGACTTCAGTAAGAGCAGCACTAGGTCAATCTTGAGCTCTTGAAAGAATTTCATTCTGATGTACCAAGTAAACTGGATGTAAGCAGGAGGCAGGCAGAATACTTCTGAATTTTATATAGACAAAGGGCTTGAGTTTTTCTTATATATGTATGGGATGAGCTTAACGCCCTAAACAGGCACCAGGCACCATATTCATTATTTCCTTTTGCAGGTAGAAACAAATAAAAGAAATTTAAAAAAGATTTTGTATTAAAAAGGTTGGAAACTTGGACATTTGCAGTTTTACATTTAATCCTCCTAGGACGAAATAAACTTGGCAGTTGTTAAAAATTTAGCCAAAATAATAAACAAATTTATTAGCCTATCCAAATCTGTGGACACAATTCTCAAAACCATTCTGATACCTCGGTTATCCGGTCTCATAATATGCTTGTTAGTTCACATTCTAAAATATGAATATTACATCAAAAGGTTGAGTACTCCAGAGTATCTTAGACACAGAAGAGATTGTTTTGTTTGGCTTTGGATTATTCATCCTGTTATTTAGTCACTGGCCTTTCTGAGTCTTTGCCTTTACAGCCAGCCTCAATCTACAAAGTCTTACTACCACCAATCATCTAGTAAATTGACTGAAATTGCATGCAGACATCACTAGTGAGAAACAGTGAGAGGAGGAAAATGCCGATCTGTAAGAAATATTGAAACATTTCAATGAGAATTGGTTTTCTAGAAATTGACACTACAGACCTGCAGGCATACTACAGAAATCAAGGCTATTAATTGTTAATGATGGTTTTGCCTTTCAGTGAGATTTTTTTTTTTAGTTTACTATATAATGCCATGCCTCAGGAAAAATCAGAATGAAAGAAACTGCCAAGGATATTAAATAAATATTGTCAAGCCATAAGACAGAAATTAAGAAAAGCTAACACAAGACAGAACTAGCAAAAGGCAGACACAAAACAAAAGATCAGATTTTGCTAAGTTGAAGAATGCCAAAGAAACAACTTGGATGAATCTGTGGAGCTCAAAATAAAAATCAGCCAGATGTAGAACTTAGAGAGCAGATGTTGGATAAAAAAATATAAGAATTCCAAGATTTTAATATGTATTTATACTTATATCATGCCTTTAATATTGAACATTTTTAAAATACATTGTAATAGCAAAAAAACATTTATATGTGCTTATTATGGTGCTTAAGAAATTCTTTGGATTGTTAGAATTATTTAGTCCTTAACCCTAACATATATCCGTAACCTATATGAAGTATATGCTTACAGTTTACTAAAGCATGTTCTATAGTGCTTTCTTCCTAAAGTAACTCATAATTGAGCAGGCAGGAAATAAACATTATGTAAAACATCTAATATGACAGCTAAAGATTATTACTTATGGGCAAGAAAAGGTTTGGTCTAATAAATTTTTGAAAGGGAGTAGAAGATGCAGCAATATGTGAGCCTTCAAATTCCAGTTGCTATAGCAACTGGTTGTATTTTTAGCTATCATAACAACTTTAACAATTGTAGAGAATATCAGTGCTAGTCTCTCTCTGTTTTTCCAAATAGAAGTCCGTATGTTGCTGCAGCACAGGAAATTCTAAATAGTGTTTTGCATATATAAAATATCTTGCATGTCATTTTGCCAGCTTTGCCCTATGGCAGCAAAAAAAGAAAACAATAAAAAAAGAGGCCAGAATCATTTGGCCTTTTAATAAGATTAAAGAAAAATTATGACTAAGCCTTAAGCCTTTATGGAATTCCCTCCATTCTGAATCAGTCAGTCACTTTGGCGTTTTGTTTTTCTCCTTCAGTAGGCATTGGTAGTCTCCTTTTAGGTCACATATGCTTCATTCCCTATTGTTCCCTTCCTATTTTCCAGCTCACAATCATTTTCTAAGTCTAAATTTATTTTTACACAAATAAGTCACTAGAAGGCGGCAATCCAAACCACAAAAGAGAATTCTCCATTAATTTTCTTTTGTATCAGGTAAAAGTAGACAAGCTATTCCTGGTATAGGGGAAACTCTTTATCCTCTATGGAAAACCTTATGAAAGACAAGTTGTCTTTTAGATTGGTTTCAGCTTCACTCCTATTTCTAGCCCTGCCTACAGAGCAGCTTATGGCTGAAATCCTGATTCCTAGCACCCGCGAAATAGGGCCAAGAGAGTTGCTTATATCAGTCTATTACTTTCATACGTAAAATGTGTGTTAAGGTAAGGCTTTTTCTTAAGGATACAATTTATTTGTTCTTACCCAAATGCACACAGCCATGACAGGGTAACAGTAGAATTTAACCAGTCTTGCTGTTAGTAATAAAAACTTCTGAATTGCAACGTAATCATGTAGAAGGTACAGTTTGTATCTTCCATAAATCCCAACTTAAAACCAAGGCAATCATCATAAGTAGAGTATGATTACACACCACCTGAATCTTAACCACAGTTTAAAACAAAAGGTAAGATGCCGCCTTACCTGTTGCTTTTTCCTTTAAGCACAACCAAACATCTAATCAAAACAATATCCTCCGAAACACAGCTTGGCTGCCCAAGCTAAATCCCAAGAACGCAAATGTCAGAGCTGAAGGGTACCTAGTACATACAGTGGCCTGCTGTAAGAACACTTGTAGTAGAAATAACAAGAACTAATGGGTGTTACATGGATGTGCCATAAACTGCTCCCTGTCTAGTTCCTACCAGAAAAACTGTCCATTCTGTTGCACAGAAGTGTAGGCAGTTTTCCTCTGGGTTTGAGCCAGGAAGCAGGAGTAGGAACTGCCTGTGATTCAGGTTCGGTGGGTGTTATGAAGGAGAGCCAGTGCTGCTGCATTTGTTTTTTCACATTTTGCCTGTACTGATAGGAAAACTTTTAATGAAATCTTGCAATCTACAGCTAGCAGAAGTAGCAGTGGAATATACTGTCAGATGTGTCTTACCTAACTTTATGTTGGCTCATAATCTTTATACAGATGATGCCACAGAAAGCAAAGTGCATTTTAAGACTTACATATATTTACTATGGGCACAGAAAATTACAAGGTAAAAGTTTGTTTTAGGAAAATATGGTTTCAGTCCAGTATCTGTTTTCTTTTTAAAGATATAAAATGCTATTGAAGTACAAAAGAATATATAATTTAAATCCAATTTTATAAACAGTCATAGAAATTTATCTTCTGAAATAATCTGAATAAATTATGGTGTTTTATGTTCTGAATTAAAATGAACACTCCAAGGGTGTCTATTAATAAAATTCCAGGATGAGCCAAAGGCAGTGAAGGGTGACAATACTTTGGATGCCATCCATGTACCCTCACAATTCTCAAATTATTTAAAACAAAACAAAAGCCCTCTAAGTAAGCAAAGCCCAGCTCAATTATGCAGATAATACATAACTGAGACTGAGAGAGAGCATGTAGGCATATTGCCCTAAGAGGCACTGTGAAGAGGGATTTATAGTCTTTGGTATCTCACAGTTTATTTTAACTTTTGTGAGCGATAAATGCTATGCACGGTGCACAGGGTACATGGACTGCAACCCAGCCTGCACCCAGCAACATCTCCTTACAACATCTGGTCAGCAGCCAAAGGCCTATTCTCATCACCCAGAACTAAGTGAAGTCTGAATTGCCTTGGTCTTACAGTGGTGCTGAGCATAGCAATTTGATCTCTTGCAGAAATACTGGAGAATCATAGAATCATAGAATGGTTTAGGTTGGAAGGAGCCTTAAAGATCATCTAGTTCCAATGCCCCTCCCACTAGACCAGGTTGCTCAAAGCCTCATCCAGCCTGGCCTTGAACGCTTCCAGGGATGGGGCTTCCACAACTTCCCTGGGCAACCTGTTCCAGTGCCTCACCACCCTCACAGTAAAGAATTTCTTCCTGGCATCTAATCTAAATCTACCCTCTTACAGTTTGAAGCCATTACCCCTCATCCTATCACTACCTGCCCTTGTAAAAAGTCGCACTCCAGCTTTCTTGTAGTCCCCCTTCAGATACTGGAAGGCTGCTATAAGGTCTCACTGGAGCCTTCTTTTCCAGGCTGAACAACCCTAAGTCTCTCAGCCTGTCTTCACAGGAGACGTGCTCCAGCCCTCTGACCATCTTCGTGGCCTTCCTCTGGACTCGCTCCAACAGGTTGATGTCCTTCCTGAGCTGAGGACTCCATAGCTGGATGCAGTACTCCAGCTGGGGTCTCACCAGAGTAGAGTACAGTGGGAGAATCACCTCTCTTGACCTGCTGGCCACACTTCTTTTGATGTAGCCTAGGATATGGTTGGCTTTCTGGGCTGCAAGCGCATGTTGCTGGCTCATGTTGAGCTTCTCATCCACCAACACCCCCAAATCCTTCTCCTCAGGGCTGCTCTCAATCCATTCTCTGTCCAGCCTGTACTTGTGCTTGAGATTGCCATGACCCAGGTGCAGGACCTTGCACTTGGCTTTGTTGAACTTCATGAGATTGGCATACTCCACCAAAGTCAGTCAGACTGTCCACATGTTCAAGATCAATCTCATAGTCAAGTATCTTGCTGCAATAGGCCAGCATGTTCCGCATCTTTCAGCTTTAAGCAATACCTGCCCTTTGCCTTTCAAATGTATGGCAAATGTAGGTCTGCAGTTACTTTTTGCTACCCTCAAACTGTATATTCTGACTTCTCACATGGATTAAATGGAACTATTTTAAACAGTTACATTCGGCACAAGAAAGTACGGCAGAAAGAGGCTGTTGAGAAATATATTCAAAGACCGAGTCAGTAAACAACATAAGAATTATTTACTGAACTTAAAATTAATTCACTTTGGCCCTAGATGTACCTCATCTGTTTAATTGCTGAAAACAAAATCAAGTTTTACTTCAAGGAAACAATTTCTAAATGCTGAAGAACAACTTCAGGACTTCGTTGCCTCCTGCACTGAGCACTACTCCANGGGTGGTTTTGTGTTTTGGTGTTTTTCTTTAAGATCTAAAGTCATGCTGCCTACTTAAAGCTACTTTTTAAAGTCATTGGGTAACTAGAGACCAGGAGTATTATATGATTTTGGCAAGAAGTCAGAACTAACAAGCATAATGAGGATGGCAAATACTCAATATTTAATTTTCACAGCAAGTTGTTTGCAGTCACATTTCTGTGAAGAAAGAAAAATCACTTCCCAAAATATGTGTTCAGTAGATTTTAATAATAAGTGCATCTGAGAAAGTAGTAATTCACATTTTTAAAGAAAACATATTTCTCAAACCTGAATCTGTCATTATTTCTATTTGTCAAAGGACCTACTCAAATTATGNATGTCCTTCCTGAGCTGAGGACTCCATAGCTGGATGCAGTACTCCAGCTGGGGTCTCACCAGAGTAGAGTACAGTGGGAGAATCACCTCTCTTGACCTGCTGGCCACACTTCTTTTGATGTAGCCTAGGATATGGTTGGCTTTCTGGGCTGCAAGCGCATGTTGCTGGCTCATGTTGAGCTTCTCATCCACCAACACCCCCAAATCCTTCTCCTCAGGGCTGCTCTCAATCCATTCTCTGTCCAGCCTGTACTTGTGCTTGAGATTGCCATGACCCAGGTGCAGGACCTTGCACTTGGCTTTGTTGAACTTCATGAGATTGGCATACTCCACCAAAGTCAGTCAGACTGTCCACATGTTCAAGATCAATCTCATAGTCAAGTATCTTGCTGCAATAGGCCAGCATGTTCCGCATCTTTCAGCTTTAAGCAATACCTGCCCTTTGCCTTTCAAATGTATGGCAAATGTAGGTCTGCAGTTACTTTTTGCTACCCTCAAACTGTATATTCTGACTTCTCACATGGATTAAATGGAACTATTTTAAACAGTTACATTCGGCACAAGAAAGTACGGCAGAAAGAGGCTGTTGAGAAATATATTCAAAGACCGAGTCAGTAAACAACATAAGAATTATTTACTGAACTTAAAATTAATTCACTTTGGCCCTAGATGTACCTCATCTGTTTAATTGCTGAAAACAAAATCAAGTTTTACTTCAAGGAAACAATTTCTAAATGCTGAAGAACAACTTCAGGATTTCGTTGCCTCCTGCACTGAGCACTACTCCATCTCCTTTACAATAGGCACCACTTCTTGGATGAATTCTTACCTTTGGAAGCAAATTCTTTATCCCAAATGTTTCTATGTACATGAATAAGGCAGGTTTAGCATGAAGATACTTGCACATATCAGTAAATTAGTAGGGGAAGACACTACATCATGACATGATTCCATAAGTCAAAAAATAACCTGACCTTAGACATTACAGCAAGACATTTGCAACATATACGCAAATATACTTATTTTGAGTGACATGATTTTAAAATGTATGTGCTCACAAATTAAATTATAAAATAGCCTAATTTTAATAGTTGTGTGGTCAGAAAATGAGGAGCAGTACAAAATTCCATGNTATTTTATTTTAATTTTTTTTAATAGGGCAACTAATTCCATAGGCCAGCGACCTTATTTTCCTTGGCTAGTATGGGTCCAAACCACATCATTTAAAAATATAACTAAAATGCCAGTAGCAAAGGTGCCTGCAGTTTTGTGACAGAGGTGAAGTGGACAGGTAACAGCTCACATCAATGCTACCTTGGAAAAATACATTTTCAAATCCTTAAGAAGTCTAGTATGGTTTCTAGCTTCATTTATCACTTTTTCTTTTGTGCTTTTTTCTTTTTCTCACGTTTTGAAACTGTATTGGTACAAGAAGTTTATAGCTTTAAGCTTGATAAATAGATACCAATCATAGAGAATCAAACGCGAATACCACAATGATTCGTATGAGCTGTTAGCTTCTTTGATGACACAATAAAACTGTATCTACTGAGCCTACCAATGAATTGTGAGATCTGATGCTCCCGGTCAGATGTATCACCGTTGCTTCCAGATGGTGTTGATCTACTTATAGTGTATTTGGGAGAAAGGTAAGCAATCACAGGCAACCATAAAATGCATCTCTTCAAGGAAACATAACATCATGGCACAATACTTTCTACTGTTATGTCTCAACTTTTCAGCTCAAATGTATTTGAAAATCTCTTCAACACAGATTAGAAAAACAGAAATAGCAGGAATAAGTTTAAAGCCAAGACAATGATCATTTGCATTAAAAAGAAGAAAAATCTATATATTTAAAGACTTCAAAACAAGGCTCTGTGGAATAAAAAAAAAACAAAAACAAAAAAAACCCAATTTCCATAAATGACCCCCTTTTGTTTTCTTAAGCTAAGAGAATAAATATATGCAAATAAAAGTCCTATCTGTTCCAGAAAAGAAATAATCTGTGATCCACAGCTGATTGCCAAACTCACATTTAACAGAGAAGCATGAATCAAAGCAGGTTGTTTTGTCTTGCTTTCACTGAATTTTGGTTAAGACTTTATTTTTTGCTTAGTTGTCATGGAAACATGTGCAGAGCAAATTAAAGCAGATAAAGCACTGCTGACAAAAAATAAGTTGTTCCTATTCAGGCTGTGCTGATTAATGCTTTCTGAGATACTTAGGAAATTGTGACACTCGTACCATTTGGTACTATTTTAAAAGTACATTTTATCACACTAAAGCTTTATACGATCAATTGTCCAGCTACAGTCTACTGAAACGTTTATTACTATTCCCAGTCATTTTACATTTTAGTGTGTTTCAACATCTACAATGACTTGAAATGCACCTTCTAGAGAGGAACAGAAGAACAGGAATAATAAAAAAAGAAACTCAAAGACAGAGAAGTGGAAAAAGAGAGAAGGAGGGACAAAAAGAAACAGAGAAAGACTGGACGAAAGAAAGAAGCACAAGCTCATTGATTCTATTTATAAATTTCAGCATCTTTGTATGTAAAACTTCTTCCTTTCCCTTACAACTTTTTCAGAAAAGGTCAAGTAACCTCTTCACTTTCCCATTATGAAAAGACCCCAGACTCCCCTTTCTTACAGCAAGTTCTTTCTCTTTGACCTGTGAAAAATGGAATGGAGATATATATTTTTATGCCTGTCAAGAAAGGTGAAGGTTGGAATACCTGAAGTACTCCTCTTTAAATAGTTTTGGCACAAAAAACTGTGTTCATCCTGCTATGCTAGATCTCTCCTGAGAGCTGACAAGTTGGAGTATCCCACATTCATCTATAGTGTCAAATTGCCTCTTTCCTGAATGCAAAACCATGAAACGAGTTACCCTGTAAGCATATACAGTACCCTTAGCAAAGCCCTTGACCATTTACTGTGTATCCATCTGTCTACCCCCGACATAACTCTCTGACCTGCTATTCAGATTTCCATAAAGGACATCCCTTACCACTTTCCTGCTGTGTCCATAGGGGTCACTCAGCACATGAGCAGGCTGTGAAAGACTGCTACTTGCAGGGCTAAGTAGGACAAAAGCTGGAGACTAGCAATGGGTGGGCAGCAGAAGAGGTGTAAGCACCAACATGCTTGTGAGGACACCTTGTGCCCAGTGCTTTGTCTCCCCCACCCCTGGAAGGCCACTTCTACTACACCAATCTCTATGGAAGAATCTCACTAAGCTTTAACCCACACCGCTTTTGGTAGTTCAGTAGTATCCACTGGTGGGATCACCTAACACCTTTCATGTGATATGATAAGCAGGAGGTTGTTAATTATGGATATGCAATGACACTTTCTCTGAGAAAGATCCCTGCTGATACCAGCCCTGAAGAAACCCCACTGTTTTCTCTCACTGACTCCTATGGCCATTTCTGACCCTCATGCCAATACAGCTTCAGAGCCTCCACTGTGGCTTTTTTGTTCTGGAAATCTGAGAATTTATATTGAGTCTGACTTACTCCCAATGAGCTACCATCCAGGATATCCTGGAAAATGTCACAACCTGGAGCAGGTGCAGCCTGACCAAAGGTAGAGGTGGCACAAGGATGTCAGTGCGTGAGCTACAGGGTGCAGGATACTGAGGGACTCAGTTGCTTCCAGATATGAACTATCCCAGCTGAATGTGGGATTAACCTGGATGACAAGATAACAAGGAGAAAGACTTCTTCAGGTTCTCACTTCTAACATATCAGATGTGACAATCATGAGGTGGACATTTTAAAAGGAGATACGGCCTGAAGAGCCCTGCCCAAGAAAATGCAATGGGATAGCATAAGCCGATGGAAATCAAGCAAGCCTTGTTTGGGTCCCTTAAGATCAATACAGTCAGTATTGCAGTCTCTTGTTTAAATCCAGCAAACAGGAGTTTGAAGCTGGGCTTGATGCTTGCTATTTTCAATGGATCATTAGGCAGATGAACTATGTAACTTTCTATACCGCTAATGTGACATTTCCCTGGTCAGCAGACCCTGATTATTAAGTAACACGCTATCATGCTCTACTCCAGAAGAGCACCTGAACATTTGAGGTCAGGTAAGAAAGTAACCTCAGTTGAAAATGTCAAATTCCAGAACTAGATTGTCTATACACCAAATGCAATATTAATCAAACCCTAAATATCAACATTCTAACTAAGGGAGAAAAAAAAATTATTTTCAGGTTATTCTAAACATTTACATTGACTGCAGTATAATTTTTATATGGATAAAACTAGATTCAATGTACTTAACCACCTTAAATTGCCCACTATATCAGTAAAATCCAACCTATTGTTATCATAATAATAATTATCATCATAATCAGTACAATAATCCTCTTTTAGTACTGAATATGCACAAGTAAAGATGGACGGCAATTTCTTAAAATGATAATCTATTAAATGATGTCACATGATTTAAAACTCACTAAATCTATCAGCTTTGGATCAAACCCATGTTTTCTTACTGTTTGTTTTAGAATGACACAGTTTGTGAAATTAAGACATGCAAGCCACATCTGAACTTAATTATTAATTTTCTATTCTTTTATAAAATAAAGAAAAAAAGCAAAATCCAGCTGATTAGTGAAGACTATAGATACAAAGTTCTCTCCAGGTGGGTATAATCATGTAGAGAAAGGAGTGGATAATGTTGGAATTGCTGAAAGTCATAATTACAGGATGCCAATAGTTGGCATTTTAATTATTTCTATTTAATCAAGGAGACAGTTTGAATTCTGAGTTGCATAAGTACATCAGTGGCATAGATACTTTTAATTATACACTCATCACACATCCTTCCAAATTGATTCTGCTCACAACAAATACCATCCAAAGCATTGCAGAGTGCTAGGATGATACAGCTGGCCACACTTGCAACTTACCACTAGTGAGATGTTGTCATCACTAATTTAACGTTTGCTTTATGTTCTTAACACTGGTTTTAAGATTCACATAGGATTTCTGAGGCATTTTGGTTTCTCAGACGAACATAACCAATGTAAACGCTGTTTTTTAGCTGTTTGTTAGCTCAGAAATGGTGATGGGAATGTGACCTCACTCCCTGACCTCAGTTGGAAGTCTGGCAATGACAGATGGTAGACATAAATAGTCCTTAAGGGAACTAAAAACCTAACACTGCTACTGTCCTATGCCCTCGCTGTCCTCTAAGTAAACATGTAGCATGCTAGCGGAGCAGACATCTGCATTTCTGTTTTTCAGGCAGAACTATTATGCCAGCAAATAGACAATACTATGTCCTAGCTCTCAGATTTCTTGGAGGACTAAAATTATGTTTAGATTTTATTATTCTTAATAAAGCTTGTCTTATGTTCATGTCACCCAGTAATTACTTTCAGTATCACTTTTACAGTGAATGCCAGGTGCAACTCGGATTCTTTAAGCACAAATACATACTTCAGACAATGTTTCTGAAAGTAATAGAAGAAAAATGATTAGGTAAGTCCTTCTGACAAAACT
This sequence comes from Burhinus bistriatus, assembly GCA_013397275.1. NCBI lineage: Eukaryota > Metazoa > Chordata > Aves > Charadriiformes > Burhinidae > Burhinus > Burhinus bistriatus. The sequence goes on along the minus strand of VYXH01009194.1, from coordinate 27,999 downwards.
GCCTCAAATATTAAGCACATTCAGTTGCAGACTTGTTTATCATGAAAGATCCTCTTCTGCAAGTTCCTCAAAAAAGCACCATTGTCGTGGTTTGGGCTTAAACTCTTTTCATGATTCCTGGAAACAGATACATTCATTATACTGAAGCCTTGTGCACAATAGACTGTATGTCACTGGAAGAATTTAATTACTACCTCAAAAGTATCTTCCATTTTCCTAGATTTGTAACAAAAAAGAGTATCTAGACACACTTGAATTCAAAAACAAAAGACTCCTTACCCACCCAAAAACAGCCCATGTTGATAAATCTAGAAACATGCCCTAATGTTGCTGCTAATCAGTAGAAAATTCTCAGCATTTTTACAGCATGAAATAAATTGTAGATCGAGCCCATTGGGAATACTAATGACAGAAGCCACAAAATATTTTGTAACATCAGTTACGACTAAAGGAAAAGGACTTGCACCATGGATCAGCAGAATATTTTGCAACCGTGCTCCATTTAAGACTATGATTCCTGAACAATACAAGATATTATTTGTGCACATTAACTAAAAGTAAAGACAAGGCTGCTCTGGCTCGAAAGATGGCCAAGGACACTTTCAGAGTTCCTGTTATTTTCTTTTCAAAAAGAATATAGCTAATTAATCACTTCAAATTATTAAGTTTCTACTAATGTAGAAATTAAAATAAGTGTAACTGAACAGGAAACAAAAACCAGAGTGTTGTAGGAATAGAATTCAATATGATTTATAAAAATGCTACAGATTAGAAACACTGCAGGTCATTTACTTTGGATTCACTAGCTCTGAAACAAGCTTTGCAAGCTTTACAACATGAGAATTCTCCAAAATGCAGAATATTGCTTTATTTAATTCTTAAACTATTAAAAAAAACCCACAAACAACAAAAACTGTTCTTGAAATTTTGGAGAGGAATCCTTCCAATAATCTTTACCACTGGTTTGAATATGTCCATTTTTTAATCCTTCACTCAGATGCAGGGATTACCATTTAGCACCTTAATCTAGCTCCAGTAGTTGCACAACTGGTAGCAAATGGCAAATGCCTTACCATCAGGTCTTGGCATAAATCTCAACTGATTTTTTTTTTTTTTTTAAATAGACATTTCTCTTAAGATGAAGGAGGAAAAGCAAATACAAAGTACGAAAACTGTTTAAAGGCAACTTCTGAAGATGTGTAATCTACTTAATATAGAATACTATACTGAATTTTGAAAAAGGCATTTTTCCTATATTCTACACAAGCCAGAGTACCAATTTGCTCTTGGCTTTTAAGATCTTTCAGATCACTTTTCAACCCACTCCAACAGATTTCTGAGCCAGATGGATGTGGATCAAGAGCGTGTAAACATATGGCAGAAATGGTAACCAATAACCTCCTAGAGGTGTACAATGATTGATTTAAAAAATATATATCTCAGGGTTATTAATAGTCTCTTTTGTAAGTTTTGCATTTTTAAAAGGTTAATATTTAGAGTAGTATAATTTTACTTAAGTTTTCTCCAGTGAAGTACCGGCACAGCAGAGTCTAACTGATAACTAATGATTTCAATGCTTAGCTACAGTTTTGGGCAGTACTACATAATGAAATCATCCTGCAGTGATCCTCAAGTAGTCAAGAGGCTTTATTCCACCCACCCTGTTTCACTGTCAACCAGTGACATCAGTTAACAACTAGAAATAAAGGGCTTTGGTTTGCTTTACTTTACATGTGTGCAAATGATGACATATTTAATGTGAATCAATATATACACTGGCTAGACTAAGTGTAAATGAAACCGGGAGACAGTACCCTCATACTGCTCTTGGAATCCTTCAAATACAGTATTAGACAGTGAGGTAAAGATCTTTTTCCAGGTCTTTCACTCAGCACTCCTAAGACCCTCTTTACTGAGTTTCTCTCTCTACTCAATAGTATACATATTTGGTTCTACAACATCATACTTCTGAATAAAAAACCAAACAAACAAACAAAAAAAAAACGCAAATCAAAAACCAAGGAATAAATAGAATAAGTGAGAAATTGGTATTGGTGTGTTCGTAAGCCAACTTCACACCCTCCATCTCCATAAAAATATTGTTCGTGGCTTCTTTGTGATGACTCATACAGATGTAAGTGCAAGATTTTTAAAAGGCACTTGCTACCTCCGGATACCACTGTAATTAAGGACAATGTGCCACAAAAGCATGCTGCTCAATTGCACTAGTAGATAGGCTTGGCTTCTCAAGTCTTATGTTACTTAAGGTAACTTAAGGTCCCAAATTACCCTTCAGAAAAACTCATAGAGAGAAAAAAAAGATCTGATTCCCATCCATAGAAAATTCTACTTCTCTCTGAAGTGCTAATGAGGTAAACCGGCATTTACCTACCCGCTTCACCACTGGTATACAAAATAGTGTAATCAGTCTGTTGTACCGCTCTATATTCCCAGTACTGTCTCTCAGAAGTAAAACGAGCTGTGAAGATCTGGAGAGCTAAATCTTTATCGCAGCACTACAGAGATGGGTAGGTTTCCTCACACTACTGCACACTTGTAAACACCAACATTTACATACTATGTTATTGCTACAGTTTTGCCCTAACTACAAACTTGATCCTTTGATGTTTCTTGACTCCTACTTTTTTTTTTTTTTTATTAGGGGACATTTCAGGATGTGACTTTTGCAAGCTTTTTGACATAACTGGCTACTTCGAAAAAAGTAATTCACTCAGGGATGCCATTTTGAGGAATGGAACATAACTGAACCAAATATGGTTTTAGCGTGTGATGTTAAATCGTATCCTTAGAATCACAGAATCATCTAGGTTGGAAGGGACCTTTAAGATCATTGAGTCCAATTATCAACCTAACACTGCCAAAACCACCATTAAACCATGTCCCTAAGCACCACATCTACCCGTCTTTTAAATACCTTCAGGGATGGTGATTCTACCACTTCCCTGGACAGCCTGTTCCAATGTTTGATAACCCTGTCAGAGAATAAATTTTTCGTAATATCCATCCTAAACCTCCGCTAGTGCAACTTGAGGCCGTTTCCTCTTGTCCTTGTTACCTGGGAGAAGAGACTGACCCCCAGCTCTCTACAGCCTCCTTTCAGGTAGTTGTAGAGAGCGATGTCGTCTCTCCTCAGCCTCCTCTTCTCCAGGCT
>VYXH01009194.1:0-24316 GCA_013397275.1 Burhinus bistriatus | reverse complement strand
GGGTGGATCCCATCTGGCCCCATAGACTTGTCTAAGCGCTGTAGCTGGTCACTCACCATTTCCCCTTGGATTATGGGGGCTTCATTCTGCTCCGCGTCCCTGTCTTCTAGCTCAGGGAGCTGGGTACTCAGGGAACAACTGGTCCTACTACTAAAGACTGAGGCAAAGAAGGCATTAAGTACCTCAGCATTTTCCTCATCCTTTGTCACTATGTTTCTGCCCCCATCGAATAAAGGATGGAGATTATCCTTAGTCCTCCTTTTATTGCTAATGTATTTATAGAAACTTTTTTTACTGTCCTTAACATCAGATGCCAGATGAAGTTCTAGGTGGCCTTTGGCCCTTCTAATTTTCTCCCTACATAGCCTCAAAACGTCTTTATAGTCCTCATGAGGAGCCTTGTGGCTCTAGGTATTAGTAATGTTTATGGGAAAATCACCTTAAGCTGTTCTAACCATCTAGCTTTAAAAATTATGTTGAAACATGAGCATGTTCTGGTTTGTTCCTTATTTCCTACTAAGCAACTAAGAAGAGGATAAGGTTTTATTGCAATCTACAAACTATATAAACATAAACATCTGAAGTTTCTTTCTATTACTATGATCGAGACAGCAAGTTTCTGAATGTATAGAATTACATTTCACTCAAAGTTAATTATACATTACTCAGAATTTTCTAATTAATTTGATGAGTTTACAATGCATAATATCATATACGTGCTACAAAGGTTCTTTTTGAAGTCATAAATTAAATCTTAAGAGCTTAGACATTTATACTTATAATTCATATGAATTGAGGAAGCAAGATAGTTTATTCACACAATTACTACTACATTAAGCAGGATTTGCATGCATAGAGAAGTGTTACATAACCCCATGGAAAAGATTTAATGTGTTGAAAGCTCTGTGTAAAGAAGTCAGGACATTTTCAAATAGAATTTAGCAAAAGATGGTCATTATTTGATCATTCAACCTGTAAAAGAGATATGTGAATTCATATAATTTTTCCATGCCCTGAAATTTACCATTACTTATCAAGCTTTAAGTTCTGATCATGTGTAATGTCGTATGTGCTTTAGGCAAAAAGATAGGTTTTTCACAGCTTAATACTACCAATCTTTGCCTTTTCACATGCATGGCAAAAATGAATAAAACGTTTTAGAACAATGAATCTGGCAAATAGTACAGGATAGCATGGTTAAAGTGTCTTCTTGTACATCTCTTCCTGAGATGGCCGTGTTAAATGTTGATTCTAATTCATGCTGGGAAATCGGAAACTGTGCAAGTAAGTAGGACTGAAGACATAAATGCACCTTGGGTTTTTTGATAAATGATTTTTTTTCCTTACTGACTGTAAGCTCAGGGTGGTCTTAAAACTGCTACGAGTTTCTCAGTTAGACAAAATATTGGCCTGTGATCCTTTTCAATCTACCATTTACATAGCCAGTCCTTCCAGATCAGCAGCCTAGACCTTAAGCCCTATATAACTATTTCTGCAAGACAGAGAAAAGTTATAGAAAAATCTGTTCTGACTTCTGAAATAGGAGGCACTGAATTTTCAATATATGTGTATAATTTTTTCTATACATTCAATATCTAGAACCACCTAATTTTACACGCCATGTCCAATAGTGTTAGTGTCATTTAAAAACAAAACAAAACAAACTTTTATTTCTGTTTCCTAAACTATATTAAAAGACTGTTAAACTAGATTTAGTATTTACAGGCACACCAGATTTGTTGTCAATTGTAAAAATTTGACTAGAGGAAACCCCATAAATGACTAAGTCCAATCTACCACATTCAGAAACAGTCTCAATTAGCACAGGAGAAATGTAGGTCCTCTCATGACATAGGCCATAAAAGCAACATTCGCTGACTTCACATATCTACGGGCATAACACTGATAGTACTGTACATAGGATTAAAAATCACAAATACATTTTCTCACCCATCAGCTAGCCCAATAATGCAACAGTAATGTAGACAGACCCCAATAACATGCCAGAACTCAGCATGCTTCTGTCCATGCTGCAGACCCAAAACCAAGTGCAGGAGCAGAACTCTGAACAGGACTAATAAACAGGCTCCATTTGACATGGAGAGAGCATCTGGCAATAGCCAGCTTTTCATTACGTAAGTATTGCAGTATTTTTGCCATTATTTTTTTCTATTTGCTTAATTATATTTCTGTAGAAACAAAACGCAAACACACAAAGTATTAGTTCCAGATCAATAATAGAGGCAACATTATTATGTATGGATATTTTCTGCTTATTTTTCAGGGCACTTAAATTTCCATCAATTATCAGGTTATAGTGATTATTTGCCCGTCTGTAACATCATACCTAGTATGGTGCAACTACAAATATGCAAAATGACATATATTATTCATTAGAAGGCTTCTATGTAACCTATATGAGCTTTTTTTCTATTTTTGCTTGTGCCAGCAGTATTACCAGTGGTCTCCAGCACACAGCACAGATGTTCCTCTTATACTGTACATGGTTATTTTTCAAGTAGGTTCTCAAAGCAGATGTTCAAATATTCTGTAATCTTCCCACAGTGACTGCAGGTTGAATTGCTGCCCTCCATTTGATCCCACTAAGGGAAAATCCTGCTTCACAGATAACAACTGACAGACAAAGACATTTGGACCACCTCTTCTTCTCTTCTCTCAATCAATGCTTAATTTAAAAAAAAAAATTCACTGGTTATAAAAATACAGAAAACAACAACAAATGAAAATTTAGATAGGCTGCTCTTATAAAAAGTTCCTGAAAATGTGATACATCTGTAGCGTGGGGAAGAACTGAACACTATTTCTTTAATGAAATGGCTGGCTGAGGGAAAATAGCGATTTGTCAAGATCAACAGCAGACCAGTGCTAGGCAGTAGTCAAAAAGCAACATAAATGCTAGGAATTACTAGGAAAGAAAGAGGAAAAAAAGCATACACCACAGTAAAAAAAATACGCTTCTTGTACCCCTTGAATACCTAGAATACTCTTCTCTCCTAATCCTAAAAAGAATACAAAAGAACGGCAAAAAGTCAAGCAAAGGTAAGTATCACTTTTCATAAGAACAACTAAGTAGCCTAGCACTGTTAGAAGCCTACAAAATCATAAATTGCATAGAGACGGTACAGAGTTGACTAGACTATTCACTGTCTCTGGCTGGAAACGATCAACTTAAACTAAGAGACAAAGGCTTGAAACAAACAAAGGTTGTGATTCAATACACAGTGCTACACTGAATTGTATAATTCCTAGTCAGAAGACACTGTGGATGCAGAAAGTCTTGTGGGTTCAGAGGTGAAGTATTAAATGTTACTACATAGAGAACCATATCAACACTAAATACATAAACATCTAAATGATATAAAGCTCAGGAAATCCTTTGAGCCAAGATATAGTCAGAGAGCAAGAGAATGCCTTGAGGAAGTACCATAGCCCTTTATGCTGGTTTTGTTCCTCTTCAGGCATCAGTATATGCTCACTTTAGAGTCAGGACATCATGCTACACAGAATCCTGGTCTGAACCAGTACAGCTGTTTTCAAGTTCTAAAATTTTCCAAAAGACAAGGATCAAGTTTGACAAAACTTAAATTGGAAAAGGTTCTCCCTACAACACGGAATTAAAAAACTAAACTAGAAGACAGAAAAAGGCCTAACAAAGTAGAAAAGCATACGCATTAGTGTCTAGTACAGTCAAGCTGAATCTCTGCTAGTCTGCCATTTATAGGGTGAGCAGCAAGTTGAAAATCAGGTATTCTGTATATTTAAACATTCATTTTGCCATGGAGAGTGACTCAAGAGCTCAGAAGTTTCCTATGACAGCTTTAACCAGGTAGACAGTCAAGTTTGCCTTTTGTTGACCAGGATAAAACTGAACAATCACAACCAGGGATACAGCAAGGCACCTGCCAGCAGTCTGATGGGTAGAGCATTCACACAGTAACAAGGAGAACAGCAATGCTCAGACACTTAGACACTGACTTCACCTGCATTCTGGTGGGGTGTGAATAATGCAACAGCCAGGCAGGTGAGCTAGTATGGTACTGCATCTGAAATGCTACGCTGCACTGACACACAAATATTCGTAGAAGCACAGCACTGCCTGGCTGCTAGATTTATGCTGGTTTGCATTCAAGCAGTCACGAGGCAGTACAAAAACTGGTATGGAGGTACTCTGAATTCTTCACATTCCAGATGAATTTCCAGACTACGAGGTGTTTACAGACCTACTTATCTCCTAGTGTGAACAATTTTGACAGATCTTGGGTTATTTCAGTACAGATCTGAGTTTTCTTTTGAAGCATTGGGGATTGGTTCCTGTTTAAAAGTTTTGCCATATTGATAGGTGTTAATGTGCTACACCTAGACTTATTTTTACGGACTGTAATACTGACAAAGAGCAGCTCACCTCTGTTTCTGAGATGTCAAGATATATACAACTCAACAGCAGAGAAAAGTAGTAAATCTGCAAACACATGCACATGGCTGTCATCTATGTAACGTTTTTCCTTTCTTGACTGCAGACATATGATGCTCATCTAATACATGCGAACAGATTTGCTACTATTGAGAGCTATGAAAGGCATTCTTTCAAAATGCCAAATTGATATACATGTATTTACTTTTTTTTTAATTTATTTAAATAAATGGCATAGTTGTCACAAAAATATTTTATTATAGAATTCTAACAGATAACTGTATCCATTAACTTAACAAATAGGTTCTCACATTTGCTAGCACTACGGGATTGCATTATGTATTACACGTCATTTTGGAAGATCTTTGTTCTAGGTTCTTTTGAGGTCTGTGTTACTGTCAGGAGCCAAGAGTTTGGACAGCTGTTGCCAGCTCTATGTGGTTTGTTTAAAACAATAAGGGAGTTGCCTAGCAACATCACACCACACATTCGGTACCCTACAGTATCTCACATTCCTAACTACTCTGCACATCTTCACAACTTAAAGGGACACTGTCAAGTTAATAACCTTACATGAGAAGTGGACTTACTTCTCTGTCCTCCATAATTATCTATATGTGGTGAGAGAAGGAAAATAGACCTTATTGTTAAAAAATTACTTGAACTTTGTTTGCAGCGATGTTTGATTTTTATCCCAAATCAGCAGTACCTGTTATCACCTGTGGCAAAACTGAAGTTTGGCTTAAAAACAATTTAGTAAAAAGCAAACTTTCTTAGAATTTTGCCTTACTAACATAGATCTTACAAAATCAAAGTATTTTTGTCTGTGTACATACAATTCCTATCACACATGAAAGCCATCTCCAAACTCTTTAGAAAATATTAATTTACTGTCAAAAATTCATTGCCTCTTATTGCTGTTAGGAGGCATTTGTAATCAAGGCTGTAAGAAAGACTAATATGGCCTTGACTTCATCTGAACCCATAAATGGTTTAGGGGCCTTTGCTTATATGATCAGCAGCCCTAATTTGAGAAAAGGTCTCAACCTGATCTAATATACCCTATATATGAAACATTTCTGCAACAGCCACAGAGAAATAAAGATTTCTGATACTTCAGTATTGCTCTGCCTTTAAGGATGGTATGACAAGTAGAACTAGCAACCTTTCCTATTTGAAAAGTTCTGAAAAACTTTGATTTAGATATACTTGGGGGGCGGGGGAGATTTAATGTTTTTTTAAAATTAATTTTTAAAATTAGGTTTGTAAACATTTTTGGCATTGATCAAATAACTGTAACTCTAAAGCATGCTACTTTGAAATTTGTCATTAAAAATTCCATACTAAAACAATACGGCCACCTTTACAGTGTAGCTGGTCTCTAGACTGACCTTCTTTATGCTAGTTCATTACATACAGTGGCACTCCTCTGGTTCCACTTGTTTGCCTTTCTTGCCTCTTCTTCCTCATTCATTCTCCTTCTTTTCTCCTTTTTTAAATTGATCCATTTTTCCCCTTTACATTACAGTCTTTTGTACTTCCATTACTAAAAACTGAGGGGCATGCGTGCACTGTAAGTTTACTAAAAGGTCAACACTTGCTGAACTCTGATTTTATTGAAGTCAATACTGAAAGCCTACTGGTTTACAACTGCAGCAAAGCTGAAGCTAGTACTGCTTTCGAAATCTCTCAAAATAAGCATTACATCCTTTATTGGAGACTGTTCACAACTATTCAGTACCTCATTAAGTCACAACACATCATTGTAATCCAGATTCCTTTAATTTCAAATGTGTTGCCCGAGATATTCAAGGTTTTCTTCAAAACAGGAACTCCCCCGAAACTGATGACTTCCCACAATCAATTTTAATTTCAATTAATTGCAAGTGTGTCTTAAAAAATCCCCTGTTATTGCAAGGAAATTCCTGAACAGTTCTAAGACAAGGTCTTTGAGGAGAATCCAGAATAGGAACATGAAAGGGGAAAAATATTAAGAAAAACAAAAAAGAATAAAGAGTAAGAAAGTCATTAGAAGAGGTGTAGAAGACAGCTCTACTCAATAGAGGTGAAACGAGATACTGCAGATGAAAGAAAAAAAACTACAATAAGGAAAAAAAATGGAAAATGTAAATCATCATCAACATCACCTCTAGCTTTTTTTCTAGCACATACTTTTATACTTTTTGGCTTTTATTTTTTTAACTGCTGCAAAAGTACAAGAGAGGGCAAAAATATAAAGGACAGCCTTCAAAGATAATAAACATACTGCCAGGTATGTCAAAGTATTTTCTTCTCTTTTTTCCATCTACTATCACATGGTGAAATCTCGTAATGTATTAGGTGTAAAAGTTTCATTTGGATCCAACAGAGAATTAAAATAGACATACAAGCAACGTAAAATAATGTCAATGTGTATGCAAATTGTTGCAGGTCTCAGGCATTCAGAGAGTTGCCAGTACGAAACTCAATCTGTTACTGTTAAAAACTTATGAGACCCCCTAAAAGAGAACAGTTGTAAAGTATACACAGAAACACACACACAGTTACACATTTGTGAAGCTGGGGGTCATTACCCTTGTATTTCAGTGTGTAATGTCATTTAGGGAAATATTTGGTTCCAGAGGTTTGTAGTCTTCAGCTATAATTTAGGACCCATTGAATCAAAGGGTATGGCTATACAAGCACATTGTTTACCAGCTAGCTAAGGTATGGATTTAAAACATATCTGTTTCTTAGTATGCATAAAAAATACACTACTTTCACTATGAGGTACATTGTGCCACTTTCATGGCTTTTTCGTGAATTATTACCTTTTTTTCTACATTTAAAATCACACAGCTAGTAACTTTTCCTAAAATATTTCTGTTACCTTGGATTACAATTTTTATATTAATTTTTTACACCTTGCATGCAACTTCAGGTACTGATTTTGCAATGTTACAATATTAGCCAAAATGCAGAGATAGTAAAAGAAAGTAAGAAACTTACTGTCACTCCTACATATCAAAATCCCTTTCATTTGTTCAAATGGTTTAATACCTTGGTTGGTAATGGGGATTTTGTGTTTGTTTGTCTCTTTTTAAGAACCATTGAGATGAGAAATTAAAATGGTATGTCCTAGAACCACTTGCAAATAATGAGCCAAGACTGCTGAGAAAGAGGACTGAGAAAGCAGACTGAAGAACTACTTGGCTTTCTTTAAGGCTCTGGAAAGCAAGAATTGATACTACTAAGAAGGAGTAGTCATAATTCCATGGAATACCTCCCAGAAATAGCAGCTATGTTCATCATCCTTGCCACAAAACCAGCAAGCCCAGATCTTCCCTCAGATGTACATTTTGGATCTGTCTCTCTCTTCTTCACTTCTGCTTTCTGTCAGTACTAGCCAGGACATGATCTCTTGGTCCTTAGGGCAACAATGCTCAATTATTGCAGCCTTAAGCAGGCTGCTGAGGACCATATAATTACAAGGTCAATCCCTCTACAGATAACATCCGTATGAGGAAAATGTCAAGATTCAAACTGCTATCGTATGGTATATGTGAAAATAAATTCTGTAGAAAGAATTTTCCAGACTCAAACATGATTCTGTTCAGTCTCTGACCATGCACCTCTTGTATTTCCCCAATACAATCTGCAGCAGTGGGTTTCACTACACGTATGAAAACTACCGATTTCAAATAGTAGAATTAAAGATACCATAGGATTTCTATTGGAAGGAGTTAGCAAAAATCCTAGCCAAATCCTAGCTCCAAACACCAATGCTTGTTCTGTATTTTAGTCCAGCCCATAGTGGTTATATCAGAAGGTGTGTCTAAGTTAGGAATTTTCCTTATGCTCTCCAAAACAGGAAAAACAACAACAACAACAAAAAAACAACAAAAAAAGAGTGCTTCCTTTCAGTTGTAACAGCAGACCGAATGCTTGTGAAGCTTGGAGTACTTTTTGCTTGTACTTTTTGCAAGTAAAATAAGGAGAAAGAAAAAAAAACAACAACCAAATAATTTGTCCTAGCACATAGAATTTAATTAAATTTCTTCCTCTCCCTAATTCTTTTCTTTCATGAGGAGTTACTGGAAACTATTAAAGTGAAGTAGCCTTCAAAAAACAAAAGATTGCTAAAAAAATGTTGCTAACCTGTTCTTTTTCCAATGATTATCAGCTTCTGCAAAGAGTATCCAAGCTCCCTAAAGGTAACCATGGCACTATTAGATAGCTGCTCTGAAAACTCTTGCTACACCTCCCTTTCGTACACTCCCACTGTATGACACTGATTCTTTGGATCAGAACAAGCTATGATTCAGAAACAATTGCTACAGCAGCATCATAAGGAAAAGAGCTCTGTTTAAAGTTCAAAGGTCTTACCTGAATCAATGAGCAGAGGCTTGTTCCTGGTGTGTCATCTGAGCTACATGATAAAAGAACAATGGAAACAGATTTATTTTTTTTTCAGGTAGGCCAATAAAACGTGCAGCTATAGGGTACATTTATTGGTATATATAGGACAAGTATTTAATTTGTATCCAGACTCACAACGTAGTTAAGGGCTAGAAGAATTTGGATTTAGGTATTTGGTTCCAAGCAATCTCACTTTTACGGGCAATTATTACAGTTATAATAATGCAGCATAATAAAACAAAATTAACACAAGACAGTAATATACACCTACAAATATAAGAGTAGGTAGACCATGTCATGTATGTCATTCACAATAATTTTGTCTCTAAATGCACACATTCTGTAATACTACGCATACTATACCCTTTCTCCTCTTCTTACTGGCCAAAAATAATGCTAGGAATAGTAATGCTTTCTTATAGGCTCATTAATGAGTTGTAATGAATGGAAAAAATCAAGGAGATCGACTGATTTTACTTGTTGGAAAAGTGAGTTAGTTTCAAGAGGTAATACTGATACTTAATTTTGAACTAAATATTAAACAAAAGAAACTAAAAACCCAATAATTTTTTAAAATAGCCATTTTCCAACTTAATTATAAATACAAGGAGACATAGACAATCCTGCTACTTAATTTTCACGGTCTGAGGGCAGGAATATTATCTGGAAAATAATGGCAAAATTCTGGCTTATGTTCATATGATAAAGAAGCTTTTGGGACTGAGAGATTGTATCACACTATATCAAATTAGGTCAGTAAAATGAATCCAGATGGCAGAAGATGAGGAAATGGTTGAAAGTTTTGAAGTGCAATGTCATATAAAAGTGTTATGGAAGCTCAGCAAGTACATAAATATCATTGAGGATGGCAACATTTGCTACTTCAGACGAAAGAAAAAAATTAATATTAGCATAATTTAGCTATGTATCAAAGCTAATTGTATGCCATCTGGAGAACAGAATGATGTGAAGAAAGGAACAAAGGAAAGGGTTAAAACCAATGCAAAATTCAAGACTGATTCTGAAAGAAGATTCTCAAATGATGACAAGAAGAAGTAGAAGTAGCATGACAAATGAGTTGATGTCACAGACAGGATAAACCATAAGATTAGACAGCTGCAGAGTAAGAAAATACCAGGAGTTTTTCCTAGTCAATGCATTCTGTAGAGCACAACTGTATCCCTATTACTGATGCTTTATTCAGCCTCCTCTTAAACTTCAGCAACAATAAACTCAACCACCTTTTGTGACTAGTCTGTTGTCCCACCTCTACTCCTGTCAGTTTCTCTTAAATATTTTTCTTCTTTAAATTTACAAAATACGTGAGATTCCAAATAAAGGACGGCAGGTAAATAACTTTTAAAAAACACATACTTAAGTGGACCTTGGGCACTCCCCCGAAAGAAACCCTGTGATCCTGTAAACTCGCCATCAGTGGCTGCTTAGCAATGTAAGTGCCTGGACTTTCTAGATCATCTTACGTTTTTCACTTCAAAGCTTCCTAGAGCCTATAACTATGCTTCTGAGCACATCCCAAACTGTCACAACCTTGGTAGGGTTGAGTAGCTCCAAGACTGACTTCTATACAAATCCAAACAATTTATATTTATTTTAATTAAAACAACATTGGTCATTTATCAAGCTGAATCTGTACCATTACACTTGTAAGAAATCAACACAGCTGAATTCAAGAGAGATTCTGCATCCTGGTGGATATTTTATCTACTCAGTAACTCTTACTCTAAAGGTTCAGTTGCCCATTTGATATGTTGGTTGATTTTTATAAAGTATAGAAGGCAGAAAAATGGCAGAGAGAACTTTAGCCAGAAAAAGAGAACTAAGCCATGCCTGCCATCAATCATTAGAATTTTTTTTTTTCAATTGGGAAAGCTGCAGAATTAGGACACTTCGTTTTTCAAACATAAAGTAATAAATTCTGTTCAGCTTTCTAAAAGAAGGTTTGTGATAGCTAGCCTGACTCAAGGGACAAGTTTTCCTTCACCTCTGAATAAGGATTTAACATACTTTTTTTTTCTTTGTGTTTCCTTTTGGTTAGCTCTAAATGTGAGAATGAAAACTTTCAATTGCTCAGTGTGTTCATTGCTTTGCATCCCACTATGTTTCACTTAGTTTTTCATAGCTCATGTGGGAACCTCTTTGTTCCACACAGTATTCCTAATACCCATATACAATTCCAAATCTTAAGCTTCTGATCTTAACTTCTCAGTGTCAGAACAGTGGCTTAGCATGTTTGATCAAGATGAATGATTGTCAATATAGACGCATATACACTGTATCCTGTAAAGTCCTCAATAGTAGTGAACAATGGGGCTACATAAAACTATCTGCATTTTTTTTTGCACATGGGCTATGGCATCTATTATCCTTTGTTAGTTCACTTATAAACCAAACAACTGTGGAGAAGTAAAATTTAAGGACAGAGAAAGGCTTACACTGGTTCTACAATCACTGAAAAGCTTGGGAGAACTGCATTTACTGCAGTGAGAACTAATCTTTCCCTCTGGAGCAGACTGGTGTGAATGAAACCCGTTAGGCTACTGGCAAGAAGTAAACTGTAGAGATTAATATTCCATGCCCCCAACGCTGGCACCTAATCAAGCTGTAAGTTTAAATAATTTATGCTTGGCAAATGTACATTTCTTACTTTGAAAGTCCCTTTGAAATATTGGACATTTCAGAGAAGGACCAAAAATATTTCATAGGATGGAAAGAGTGAAACAATGAAGCAGAAACATAAACAGAGTAGCAAGCAACAAAATAAGATGCAAAGCATCATTGCTTTGGCTACTTCTGCAGTGAAATAAGAATGGTCTGAAAGCAGCCAGTGTTACAGATGGGAGGAACCGGGGAGGTATCCTGAAAGATTTTATTCTGTTGTAATATGACACATGTGGCGATAGAGGGAGTAGCTTCTGCTTTCCTGCAAGTTTTAGGGTTTTTTGAAGAATATAGCCAAGCTCATTCACTAATACAGACAGAATTCAGAGGCTACCTTCAAGATAATTCAAGAGATTGCCAACAGTACCATTTGAGAAGTGTACTTTGGATGGTGTAGTTAAGAAGAGCATAAGGGGGAGACTAGAAGCTTCATACAGACGATGTCTATTTGAATGGATGCCCTGATTGGGACAGATCTGCAGTAGATATTGAGGAATTTAGACACTTCTGAATGAGAGAACAGTACTCAGAAAAGACAGATTACAGCTTAACTGTTTGAAATGTACATATACCAACCGGACGCTTAAGAGCTCGAAGACATCTATATGCAGCTATCTAAACAATATTTCGTGTGTATCTAGGTGATGCTGGTTGAGGCTTTCCATTTCATCTGTTTCATCTGCGATCAGTTCCAAGAATTCTATCAACTGTGCTGTTCTAACATGGTGCTCTGGCATGGATTGTAAACTCCCCAGTGTAACAGGGTCTGTGGTTATCCACATGGTTATTCTATTTGGTTACAGTGAAAACGACACACTATTCTTTGTTTTCGCAGGGACTGGTTATAAAGGTGGTTTCATTTGCTGATGCTATTTAGAAGTATCAGGATGACTTGCTTTGCTGATATATATAATTAATTTCAGTTAATTGAAGCTTATCCTTTATTGATTAGCTTCTCTATACAATACCTGGAAAGTTTTGCATAACGTGAGATAGCTGACCTAGTTTTCAGATGCACAAATTCACTCCTGACCACTAACATCTGCATTTGAGCACGCACTGAGGCTGCTACAATTTGACAGCAATCTCGGGATCAGCAATAGCACTAATGAATTTTTCAAAACAGATACAGAAGGTAAAATGTTTTGGTTTATATATGTAAAAGTTCTCTTCACATATTTTGACAACACAAAACTGATGGCATATTTGGATTAATATATTCACCTTCAAATGCCAGTTAATATAACATCAACAGTAACATCATAGGAAAGGAACTTTTGGAGATGTTGTTTCCTGAAGTTGGTGGCAAAATTGCAGTTGACTTCAGCAGGGGCACAGTTACACTAACCCTTGGTCTTTATGGGGAAAAAAAAAAATAAATTCAGATCCAAAAAGTCACACAGACACTGCAGCAGAATGCTGCTTTTTGTACAGCATGTAAGAATATTTTGAACACCGGGCAAAGAGTTGGCTACAGTTGTTACATTAAGCACAGAGCTGCCTTCAGCTAGGAAACAAGGAAAACTAGGGAAAAACAACTCAAATCCCACCTTTTTCCAAGCTGCTTTTTTTTTGAGGCCACTGTAAGCTATAGGGTGACAACACTGTCACTATTTTCCATTGAAACCCAAAAACTGCATGATCTTTTCAAAACTTCAAAAGAGAGAGCATGACTCTAATCTAGCATGTAACTCTTCCCATGAAAGTGCGAGTGCTCTTTAGCTTCCAAAATTTCTCAGCATCTCTCTCTCAACAGTTGAATCAATTGACATCAACACCAATTGACTCTGATCAGATCATATGTCTATACATTTGTACCTAAAACAAACAAACAAAAATTTAAACCTTCACTTTTTGTCTTTTTTTCCCCCAATCAAATTACAAGGCAAAAAGAATACACAAGGTTTAAGTCCCTGTTTAGCATGAATTTTTCATGCCATGATTTAGATTTTGGATCAAACACGGTAAGGATTTGAATATGGAAATCTCTGACCAAAAATCAGGCTACTATCTACCCTTCTCACATCCCATTTTCAAAATAAAAACATATTTGGCTAGTACATTTTAACAAAACAGCAAAGCCATATTTCCCTGAAAACACGCATCTGGGAATCAGATAGATAGATATATCCCAAATATTATAAACCTAATTTTTTCCCTTATTCATAAAGGCAACAAATAAGCTGATAATCTATTTTCTATCAACCATTACTTCTTTCAGTCTTTCCGTCAAGACAAAGTTAAGATAACAATCATCTTTTTTTTTTTTTCTGTAGTACACCTAAGGCTAAAATATCTACCATAAGTCTATCTTTCTCTCAGTGACTGATACTGAATTCGTAACAGTGTGTTTCAGTGCATATTTAGATTTAATCTGCCTACTATTAGCTCGCTATAAACACACAATAGCTATAAACATAAAAGAGCTACCCTTTGGGACTGACTTATCTTCTTACTTTACATGAAACAACATTTACTTCTCAAACTCAAATTAATATAAAAAGGTGTATTATCTAGATGATCTTCAGAGGTCCTATCCAACCTCAATGGTTGTATGATTGTATAAATTTTGTTTCTCAAATTATTTTTCTCCAATAGATAGTTTCACAACTGTGCAGTACTGGTTTTTAGTCTAGAATAGTAGAAACATTTTGATTTAAAAGTTTACATAAATATACAAGATTAATATTCATGACTGTGCTTGACAGACAAGTAAGACACAAGAAAGCAAAAAGTGAAATAAGAGAAATAAAAGGAAAACCAGTGACTGAACAATACGATCCATTATTTCAAAAACAGATAAAAAACCCTTTCATTGAATGACTATATTTTGGAAAAATCCCACCTCTTCGCTTTGGTGAGATTTTTAGGTGAGGTGTTGGACATATATGCTTGAATGAACAAGGGATGATCAGATATTAAAAAGATGGTCAGCAAGGTACCAACACGTTAGCCATACCATTCTCTGCTACAAAAAGGTAAACTAAACATGCAGAGAATATAGACAGGGACAGTCCTTAAGAACTCTTTGATGAGAGAATAATGAGAGAAGAGGTAGTCAAAGGATAAGTGGAGAGACAGAAGAGCTATGTGATGAATAAAATAAAAGAGAAAAAAACCCTATATAACTTATTTGAATACTAAACAATGTAAGTAGCAAATTGCAAAAAGAAACAGGTCTCTGCACATATTCATTTAGAGTATATTGCTGAACATCAATCAACAGCTGTAATGGAACAGGATTTTCATAATCATTTAAGGTTCCTGAAATAGCACGGCCCTAAAAGGATATTATTCAGGACGGTCTCTTAAATATCATAATATTTATTTTATCAAAGATATCACATTATCTTTATTCTCTTCTTATAGTGTCCTATGCATTGTTTTTCCTCAGGATGCCATTTCTTTTACTCATTTTGAGGATCAGAGAACTTAGAATTTAAATGTTAGATCAAGCAGTATAGTTCTTCCCGCTGCCAGGAAGGATTACACCATGAAATATACATGTGCCCTGAGACATATAGTTGCAAAGACAGCACTTCTTAGCTGAGGGAAAAAAAATAATTGTAAGACCAAGACAAACATCTCTTTGGGAGAACTGGAGAAGCAGAAACTGCACATGGTTTCATACACTGTCACACTACATGCATTCTTCAAAAATTACTTGTATCTATCAGAAAGGGAATATAAATCTCTGAATTTTTACTTCCTAGACTATCCAGAGACTCAATAGAAAACAGGCGGCACAGAGAATATGAAACATTTTTCTGACATTTCCTGATTTCTACCGGAAAAGAATGAGGCCTCAGGTTTCTTAAGAGAATATGATGCAGTGCCTAAGAACAGATGCTGAAATACTATTATTATAATTTCTGTTACTTACTTCCTGGTTGAAAGGCAAAGTTTGCTGCTGTTACTGGTACTGGCAAAATATATGGATTTCAAACAAAAAAATATGATTTAAAATTATGTTTGCAGTACCCGAATTTTTTATGCTGCTGCTGTTTAAAATGGTTCTCATAGCCAGATTGTACCATCTTACTTGCCACAGAGAGAGCTGAAATATTTCACCTTATGGACTGAAAATTCCAATCACCCAAAACAAGCTTTTTTAATTTAAGAATGCATTCTACCTATATTATGTTTGATCCTATATATATATATGGATTTCTCCCTCATGAACAGAAACTGATGAAATAAATTTCAATTTTCTATTTTGAAATAGTAAGACAGAGAAAATTAAGTTTTCTAAATTCTCAATTTCTAATTTCTGAATTCTGAATTTCTAATTCCTTAATTTTTTCTAAATAAAATTGAAAGACAGGCTCCTTTCTGACTGACAGTTTTGTGACTTTTAAGCTGCAGTCAACAAGCTGCTACTTTGGCTGTCTATGATAAAAAATACTCATAAATGCTCGTTTGTTCCCAGAAATGCCAAGAATGTGCTCTAACTCTGTAAACACAGTTGCCCTGGAATCTGTGCACCACAAAAGATAATGCTGCTGATAGACTTCTATAATTTCTGGGGTTATACTTGATTTCTTTGTGTGTGCTGGCTAGAAAACAACTGTTTTACAGCCATTTCAGTCAATGTCAGGTAACTGTGTGTCTCTACCAATATCTGAAGATTTTTTTCTATAGCCCTGGAAAACTTTAGATGGATAATAATTAAAGTAACCTATGCACATGAAGAAATGAGTCATTTTTTTCAAAATTATTCAGATGAAGCTAATAAAAATCAAAAACTGCCTACCCCTCTAAAAGATAAAAGCTATGAAATGCCATTCACCATTCAGGATATATTTCATCTTCATGCTTAAACATCCATTGGACATGAAGTCTGGTCATCTGCCACAATAAATGCATTCAAACATTTTATAATGACAGAGGATACGTTAGAAAGTGTTTTTTAAATAGGAAAATATGGGTATCATAACTAACACCACAAGGAGTACAAGTTCGATACAACAATTAAAACTAACAGAGAATTAAGACTTAATTGCTAATGCAAGCAACACCACCTTTTATTGTGCAGTATACTCCTATATTGCTTTTTGAGGGATACCATGCCAATGTTTCACTCATAGTTCTACTGCCAAGTTTTAATAGCTACTTTTCGGAGCAAAGCTGGCAAAGAGAATTCTAAACTTAATTTACCACTTTAAGTAAGTGAGTGAATTCAACATATTGGCCAACTCATTAGCAAAACTTCTGTCCTATAACTGACATACACTGCATGTGCAATTAAATTTAGCATTAAACAATCAAAGTACCATGGTGTCCCAGATTTAAAGTTTTAAATTCCCTTCTTTAAGACTATATATTAACAAAGTGCAAGTAAACATACAACAACAAAATCAGTTCTAATGAACTGCATCAAGACAGGAACAGTCCATTAGCAATTAGTTTGTAACTGCATGTCTCTATGCCATCTTAATTAGCAGCAGATAATAATTTTTTGTTCTGCCTATTAATTTCTCAGCATGGTTGGTTTTGGTTTATTCTACTTCAAGGTAACTCAGCATTACTTCCTTCAGAATGGTTATAATTTAGTTCTTTAATTACAGTACATTGTTCCAGCAAGCAGCACTCTCAAGAGGGCTAATCATCATACTATAGCTGTGTTACATTAAAGTACACATTGAAGGTGTGCTGTAATTTTTCTGATATTTTGTTGAATATCTAAATCATATTACATATTATGAGTCTAACTGAACAGTTCACATTAAATAAATGACAACAGAAGAATAATAACTATCAAGTGCTACTAAAGATGAATGGTATAATTACGACTAAACTTTTACTTGCTTTTAGTTTGTTCACACACTATATATTGTACAATGGTCAGAATGCCTTTAAAAAATGTAGCTATAGGAAGCTGTGGATAAGTAAAGAATTCTCTGAAGAATCAGAAGTTTCCAGAGAGAATTTAGTTAAGTGAATGTAGTTTCAAACTTGACTTAAATTTTAGATGCTAGAAGCAGTAAAGGTGATACTGAATGAATACAGATGAGGATTTTGGGAATCAAATTTTTTAATAAAATTAACCTGGAAGATTATCACTATTCTCTTACAAGAGACCTACATATTTCATAGAATCATAGAATGGTTTAGGTTGGAAGGGACCTTAAAGATCATCTAGTTCCAAACCCCCTGCCATGGGCAAGGACACCTCCCACTAGACCAGATTGCTCAAAGCCTCATCCAACCTGGCCTTGAATACTTCCAGGGATGGGGCTTCCACAACTTCTCTGGGCTGCCTGTTCCAGCACCTCACCCCCCTCCCTGGAGACTTCTCTTCTCCAGGCTGAACAACCCCAACTCTCTCAGCCTGTCTTCATAGGAGAGGTGCTCCAGCCCTCTGATCATCTTCGTGGCCCTCCTCTGGACCTGCTCCAACTGGTCTGGTCCCCGTCCTTTTTGTGCTGAGGACTCCATAGCTGGATGCAGTACTCCAGGTGGGGTCTCACCAGAGTGGAGTAGAGGGGCAGAATCACCTCCCTTGACCTGCTGGCAATGCTTCTTTTGATGCAGCCCAGGACGCAGTTGGCCTTCTGGGCTACAAGCGCACATTGCTGGCTCATGTTGAGCTTCTCAATCACCAACACCCCCAAGTCCCTCTCCTCAGGGCTGCTCTCAATCCATTCTCCACCCAGCCTGTATTTGTGCTTGGGATTGCCCCGACCCATGTGCAGGACCTTGCACTTGGCCTGGGTGAAATTCATGAGGTTGGCACACGCCCATCTCTCAAGCCTGTCCAGGTCCCTCTGGATGGTATCACTTCCCTCCGGCATGTCAACCACTCCACACAGCTTGGTGTCCTCGGCAAACTTGCTGAGGGTGCACTCAGTTCCAACACTCATGTTGCCAACAAAGATGTTAAATACTACCAGTCCCAGCAGCGACCCCTGAGGAACACTACTTGTCACTGCTTGCTACTTGGATATCGACCCATTGACCACAGCAAAAACTACATACCAGAAAATTTTGTATTTTATCTTGGTTCAGCAATGAGTGTCACTGTTGTATTGTATTATACAAAATGAGCATCCAAGCTCATGACAGCACCAAAGAAGTTCAAAAAGGAAAAAAAAAGAAAAACAAACCACACCATCAAACTGTAAGTATTCATCCAAGGAACATAAGTACAGCAGAAAGAGATGCTGGGGAATATGGGATATAGTATACAGTAAGCATAACAATTCTGTGCAGCCTCAGAATGATGAATACTGCATGTGCATGCATCCTTCTGTGCCAGTACGGGAAAGGAAAAGTGTATTTTTGAAAGGGATGAAATTTACCTGTGCCTCCAGCCCCCTGCAGAAGTCATTCACTGCAGCTTGTAGGACAGTTCTTACTTACATAAAATAATGAGGAGTTCTACCAGAAGTGGGTGACGTGAGTAGGGGAACCAGTTTGGGTACTTTAAGTCTCCCCTTGACAATATCACTTAAGCAGCAAAAGATAATGCAGGTGGGAACAAGTTACAGGGCTTCTTGGTGCAGCAAATGCTACACGGAGAGTGTTGAAAGATGCACTCACAAGGGAAGCGTACAGAACCACAGTTCCCACAGGCCTGAGCAAGAGCCAGTCGAGTCAGTTAGCAGAAGCAAATCTGTATTTTGATAATGCTGACACAGATCATAGGAGGCTATTTCCGTCCTCCTTTGTCTGTCTTGTAAAACCGAGGTCAAAGAAGGAATAGGAAATTCCTGGAATTCAATCTAAACTCTGTCAAAATAAAACAATAAATTTTTGATGCGGCGGAGCTGGTATTTAACCTTATGAATTGAAAAATGTAGTGTTTACTTTCCTTTACATTCCTTCTCTCGCAGGAGCAAAATAACATCCAAGGAGAACACCCTTGATTTCTGTTACAACTGTTTACCATAGTGCTAGTAGTTAGGTGTGATTTAGCCCACTGTAAACAACAGTATAAGATTAGAGATTAGATCCCACTTATTAAAAACAGCATTTAAACTCTCTACGCACTTCACTGATAAGATCTCTACTGGAGAACTGCATGTATTACATCTAAGCAGATAAATTAGAAAGGATTTAGAACAAAGCACTGCAGAACTACCTGTGGAAAACAGAACCTAGAGCAGGGTCAGCATTCTGATGTACAGGAAGAAAAGCAACCATATACACTCCAATGGTGACCTAAATATATGTGTAAGTGATGTTATATAGGAATGAGAGTTCAATTAGAACAAAATATTCTTATAGATAGACTTACTGGTAACACTAAAAAGTTTAGTAAAATAGTAGCCAAAAACCTCAGTATCACCCAAAGAACTACTGTAAGCAACCAAAACCTGTGGAAATTATCTTCATGAATGGCACTGAAGAGTAATCTTGGCATTCATCAAAAAGGGGAAAGGGTATGAAATGTGTCCTGCTGGTACAGAGGAGGAAAATTATCTGCTAGATGTTCTTTAAAATTCCCAATTACATCCTACTCCAAACTCCATTGCTGTGTAATAAAGAGTCCATATTTGAAATTCTCACCTCTTACAAACAGCAATAACAATGATTTAGCCCTAAGTGTGCTTTTCATCACAGCCCTTTATAAAGACTTCTGAGTAACACAATCCTCCTGTTATAAATATGGAAACTAACATACAAATGAGGTGACTTGCCCAAGATCACCCAGCACTGATGACAAAGATAGAGACAGGGATACAGATATCACTCATTTCTTCAATTCTTCTCACCCAACAAGAATATCAGACTCTGTTCCAGATTAGGTTTAGTTATGACAAACCCATATTGACATGCCACAAAAGCAGTTTTATCACTCAGTATATATATCTGTGCATTTGGATCCAGCAAGTCTAACTCTTTAATGATAGAGTTAATGTTCTTTTCACACATCCAATGGCACCTTATCCAGAGTGTAGCAGGAATGCCAATTTTTTCTGTTGCACACAAACACAGTATATTTTCCTGAAAGCATGTGACAACCAAAAGTAACTTTTTCTTCTGGAGTAAAGCTTTTGACATTATTACTATGATTTTATTATGAGACAGCCTGCTGTATCATTCAACAAAGGGCATGTTTTTTTGTAGAACAACTAATAGTGAATTAGGCTTTCATATTAACCAGCAATTCCATTCAGTATATAATGAATTTATGTTCTAGGAGATGAAATACTTAGAGCAAATGGACAAGGCTCAGAAAATTATTTTAAAAGCAGTTTCCACTGAGGCCAGTTGAAAGGGTAGATACAAGATGACAATGCTGACTTTCTTTTAGCTAAGAAACTTAAAGACAACAGGTTTCACTGTCAGCTGAGGAAAGTGTTCTCCACCACTTGTTTCAAAACATTAGAAAGCATTGCTGTGTGCTTTTAAGCCCACTTCTTGTTTTGCTGAGCTTCAGGGACACATGCAAGAATTACTATGTGATTACAAATTGATGTGTGGAACAGGTAACAGGTTGAGACCCTTTGTACCTGGTACAGTAGAAGCAAGACACCAGGGTTGCCTCCTCCCCAGACAACGCACAATCTAAGCATAAAATGAGACAAAAGATAGACTGGAAACTATGAGAAGCATTTCCAGCAGTGCTAAGTAAAATAAGAGTCCACAACGGTAAACGTGCCCACCCTCCATCTAAATAATTGTCCATCCAGAATTAATAATCATATCATTTATAACAGTAGAAAGTTTAGTTATTGAAATACTAGACCCAAAATAAGTAGGAATTTACAACTATCTCACTAAAACCTTGAACCATCAGTGAGTGCGACATGACCCAGCTAACAGCTGAACCAAAACCACAGTAGCATATCGAGGGCCCGTCTATTTCTCCTTGCTATGATTTCTGAAGCAAATGGACTGATGAGAAAAGAGCGAATGAGATCCTGATCCAGAGTAACTGAACAGGAAACATTTTGCCAGCAGCCTTCCTTCAAAGGGCTTCAGCTCAATAGCTTCCTCCAGTTTCTACTAAATAAGCAATGGTACATCGAAGGCTACCAACATAAGAACAAACTTAGTTTTAAGGTATCGGAAATTTTTTGACATGGGTTCTAAACAAAACATGCACAACAAATACAAAGCCATACAAAAAACCTGCTTGGTTTAATGTTTCATTCCAAACTGGGACCCCAGCCCACAGTCACTGAAAGTACGTTTTTGTATGTACTTGGGCCAAGTTACTTTATGGTTTCGTGTCAAAACCAGTCAGAATTTGTGGGTTTTGTATGGTTTCAGTGGGAAATTGGATGAAACCAGGATTTTGCTTGGAGTTCTGGGATCCAGCTGAATCCAATTCAAAAGCAAAATTCAATGAACATAAAAGCAAGTGAATTAAAGTTTCCTTAAAATAATATATAAAACCACCATTTTTGCACAGCTATGAAGAGCACCTCTTTTTCAGATCATTCAACACTAATCAAGTATCAAGAAGAGATTTCAAAAGTCTTGTGGTCTTTGAAAAACCTGCATTCACTAAGCTCTGAAACAGCTTAGTTGAAACTGGTGCAAGCAAATTTCCTGGACAACACTATTTAAGATGTAATCTTACTTTCATAGACCTCGCTTAAATTGCTTGAAAAAGAACTTAAGCTGAATTATATAAGGATTTTTTTACATGTAATTGGGAATATTTGCTAACCCCCCCCGCCTTCATCAAAATAAAAGTTTCTGAAGTCAGCTAAGTTAATACAACTTCTTACAAGCAAGACATGAGTACAAGGGAACAGTAAGACTAGAATGTGATTAAAAGGAAGTGACAGACTGATTCTCTAGTGTTTAGTACCTTGCATAGACACTTACACCTACCAAGAAAGGATTGTAAAATGGCTGTCCAATTTTAATAAACCAAAAGAGCAGGACTTTTTGGCCTTTTATAATTTTACCTTCAGAGAACAGTGATGCAAGATTCAGGATAGGAAAGACTCAGTTTCATGCTCGCAAGCTCATAATGTTTCAAATTCTGGTATGCTACAAAGAAGTATTCTAAAACCATTTCATGGATCCAGGAAGTTGAGTACTAGTTTACAAAATTAAAAATGTAACAGATTGGATCCAACTAATTGAAAAAAAATTCAAAACAGCATTACTACTGAGACTGCAGAAAAACAATAGCTCTTACACTGAGTTTACATGTGAAATCTGAATACGTACCAAAGAGCAGTACATAACTCCTCTGTTAAGTTAAAACAATTGTGGTATAAAGGGAACAGAGGTGATATGATTAAGGTTAATTACTAACTTCAGTTTTTAGCTCTAAGAAATACCTTCTGGATTAACTGAGGTTAAATTTGGGCTGTTAATCCACCTTAAAACCAAACTCCTAATCCACTTTAAAAATTAAAAGCGTTTATTGTCTCATCTTTTTCAATCTGCATTAAAAAGTCAACTACGATTTGGTTGCTATCAGTGTTCACACCTGTATCTAAGGGGTAAAAGTACTGGATAAGAAGAGAACAAATTGAATCATATCTAGATAAATTAGATGTTTTCAGAGTGATCAGGCATGACACGCTTAATTTTAACGTATTGTATCAAACTGCCAAGGAAATCTCAGAGCCATTAGTAGTTGTCTTGTAAAAGTCATGGCAAACAGGAAAGGTCCTTTTAAAAAAGGAGAAAAGAAGGACACGGAAATGTAGACCAATTGGCTTAAGTTCAATATTCAGAAACACACCGGGATAATTTAAAGAAACTATTGATAAACGATAAACCGGTGAAAGGTAACATTCAGGAAAGATCTGTCAATAATAAATCTTACACTTCTACTCTAATTTTCTTCTAAAATTAGGCAGCATGGATGGAGAAGAAGCCAAAGATGTTTAATTTTAACCTTTTTCAATGTTTATTTTGACTATTTCTCATTGCAATCTCATAAGCAAGTTATAGAAAAAATGGTTTAGATTAAACTTCTGTATAGACTCTGCAGAGCTGTCTGAAAAACTAAACTCAGAGAATGGTTATTGTGGACCTTCTCCCAAATGGAAGGATTCATACACCTGCTGTGATTCAGCAAGTGTTTTCTAAATATTGAAGAAAAAAAAAAAGTTTGACAGCAACACTGACAGAAACTAAAAGTGAAAGACAAAATCAGAATTTAAAATTATAGTGATAGATTAGAAATATTGAAACTCACTAAGGCAAGTGAAAATTAGATTATGCAGAAATAAGCTGTAGAAAGAATGGGGCTCTCTGAGTAGGTGGTACTTCCATAAGAAATGGAATAGGCTTATAATTTGTCACAAAACCTGAACATAACTCAACTATATTGTGTCACTGGGATTTATAATATCTGTATCCAAGAACAGTAGTATAGCCTGCAAGACTTGTGAGGCAATCAATCATTCTTACTCTACCTACAACTAGTAAAGATTCAGTTGGACCACTGTGTCCAGCTTGAGATGGAAAATTAGTGCCTAACGGGAAAGACTTATCAGTAAAGATTAAGTAGGTTGGAAATCTTTGAATGGATTCTCTGTGGAGATTGTAGGATCTCTGCCACTGAAGGTCTTTGCATACAAGACAAACTATCTCCCCTTAAGAATTACACAGAGAGAGCTACTCGGTATTGGAAGAGCAGAATGGGTTAGATAAGAACTTCAGTCTGCCATCTGGATTTACAAATGCAACTTTCATTCTTCATTGCAGTGAAGATTATACAATCTCCTCCTCTCTCTCTTCACTTTAAGCATACCATGAAGACTATCCAGCCAATACTTGGCCAGTCCTGAGTGAAGAAAATAGACAGTAAAATAATGCTTTTCATTGGAAACTACTATAATTAGATATAATCATAGCTGTCTTAGAACTAGAACGATCTGCTCC
>VYXH01009193.1:127035-176700 GCA_013397275.1 Burhinus bistriatus | reverse complement strand
GAGTGGGTGGGGGGGTGGGGGGGGGGGGGGGGGGCGGGGAAGAGCCAGAAATAACAACCTTCACCCTGCAAACTCAGAAGAAACTTGATCTAGACTTTGAAAAGACCGTAAAAATGGAGGCAGTTTGGGCTTGGGAAACACACAGATTGGGTTACTTCTGTTTGTTGAAATTTCTTTACTTCAGAGCTTTAATAATGAAGAACTGAAATAGAGCCCCTTCCCCTCATTTTGTTTCTAGGGTGGGAGGTTGCTTTGAAACTGTTTGTGTCTATGTGTGGTACTTTGCCATTAAGCACTGTAAAAATAAGCAATAAACGTGTTGGAATGCTGGACTTTCCCCGTGCCTGCTGCAGTGGGATTTCTTTGTGCCCTGTTCTCCCTCCCATTTGTCTTTTTGTATTCCTGCAATCAGGGGAGGGGGGGAAGAAATAAGTGAGAAGTCCCAATGATCACCCGTCCTGCCTAGGCAGGGTAAGAGCGTGTCTCATGGGCTAAATGGGGGGATTCTGACCATCACAAGCAAGAGCGTTCTGATGCTTTTTCTGAAAGATTATTTCAAGGCTTAGTGTACTTTACGCCATTGGTATTTTCCTGTCAGTTGGTTATTTATTTCTCTTTCATTTCAGATTTTTCTTTGACTTTTAATTCATGTCCTTCTACCTAATCTCTTCCAATCTATACTAATTGTTTGAGCACTTCAAATATTTAAGAAAATGAACCCTAGCTGTTCACAGCGGTTCAATTACCGGGCTGTTTGTTGTTCATCCATCAAACCTCCCACGTTTGGGTGGGATGTAACTGCCATCCCTGTTTTTTTGTTTTGCTCTTCTTAGCTCATTTCAGTTTTTTTCAGTTTTGATCCTTTGGAATTCTCATAAGGATCTCCCACGTGAGTCTCCGTTATCTAGCATTGGGATTCCTGTGTTAGACACAACCTCAGTCGATGAAGAAGACAAAGACTGTAGAACTCAGAATTACTGGCTACTTAGATAGAACTGATTTGCTATTTGATTTGCTAAATACAAACAAAGTAAAAACTAACGTTTGGTGCTTCTAAAAGGGCCAGTTTCCTGAAGCTGGAAGTAATTATGAACCAAACCATGTGGGAAAAGAATGTAAAGAAAAAAATACGAATGGCTGGGCATTGTTTAGAGCAGTTTTATACTGTTTGCCCCAACAAGTTCAGTTTCCTAAGAAAGAAATGTTTATGGAAATACAGTTTTACTGACAGTATAAGGGAAAACGGTGATAATGTATTTATAGAAAAGGTAGAAGTGTACAGTGAATACATGGAGTTTTGTTCTGTTTGGATGAGGAAAAAAAAAAAAAGTGCTTTCCTTAATGTCAACAAGATACCTAAGTTTATGTGCTTTAGAATTGGTATGTCTAGACAACATTCTTGCAAGAATTTCTGAAGAAGTAGCTGCTAGAGATTATTAATAAATCTTGAAACACTAGGAATTCTCCATATTCTTGGCAGAAAGTTGATGTACAACTATTTTAAAAGCAAAAAGGAATGACTCAGAAGCTTTTTCCAACCCGTTTTTGATTCTGAGCACAATAACACAATGGCCAATGTGAGTTTCCACAAAAAAAAAAAAAAAATCTAGTACATATAGTTCCAATTAGTGTGCATATTATATAGGAAACACTTTTTGTTAGATGGGCTTCTCCTTCAAATGAATGTCTATGAAGGTGCCTGGTATGTGTGAGATTGATTTCTTTTCTTTCTTTATATGTTCCTCTTAGGACTGGGTTTGCGCATTTTATGTTCTTTTAACCAGCCAGACTAGTTGTATAAAAACTGGGAAGTCTATAAAGAAAAGGCTCAGTTCTGTTTTCCCCTCCATATCTGTAAGGTGGAATGCTTAGTTTGTGTGTAGTTCCTCACCACAGTTAGCATTAACCTAATTAAATGTATGTTTGTTTGTTTTCCTGGGGTGGATATGGTTACAACTAGTTAAGTTTACAAGTTTCTATTAACTGTTGTTTGAGCAAAAATTTTTACACTTGTTGCATTCACAGAAGGCTAAGTTTACTTTAGTAGTAAAACCCGATTCACGGATTATCTATAAGCTTATAAATGACATGGGGCCCTCTGTTGCTTTGTCCTCTTGGGAGAAGAGCACATAAAAAGGCATACTTCATGTTCTTCCTTCAGAAAACCGTTCTAAAACTCAAAGATAAATTACTTTAACTTTGGCCAGCTTCTGTGCTACTAAGCTTGTTACGTTTCTAGTTACTGAATATCCTCCTAAAAAGACCTTCTTGCTTTCTGAATAATTTAGGCAAATTGAATGGATTGCTCTATCTAAGCATTGATCATTCCCAAAACTTCAGTTAAAGAGATTAGAAATACTGCGGTAAGACCATTAAAGGAACTAGTCTCATTCTAATTGGCTATACAGTTTACTGCAAGGACTACATGGTCTGTGGGATCATGGGTTTTGATATGGATTTATGTTAAAACACTGGGGTTCATCATTGTATTCTTGATATTGGTCATAATGAACAAAGTACCAGCACACATTGTGGAAACAGGTGAGTTGTTGCTGCCTGTCCTGATTCAAAGCAGTTGTGAGCTTATCATTAAACTGATGCAAGAGTTGCCTCTGTTGGAAATCCCAAAGGCATGTGTGTGATCACCAAGCATCAACTCTTCTGCACCTGCCTGGCTTGGCATAGATTCCCTTCTTGCAGGCCAGCACTATTCCACCTCCAAAGAGAAATCTACTTCCCTTCTATTTCCCTTTGGAAATGTTTTAGGGAATCCTCATCTGATGGTTGAATGGAAATCAAGTGTATTCCAGCAAGGGAACATTATACTGTTTATCAAGCCTGCCTCTGAATCACGTCACTCACTCTGAAGAACATTCTGGCTATGGTATCTAGACACAGCTTAGTTGTCAGCTCCTAATTTATATTTTTCTGTAGCTGGCCGTGAGGAGGTTTTGTAAATGGGGTGTATGGGAAGAAGCAGCTTACTTTACTCACTCTGCCTCTAAATTTATCTTCTACATTGCTGTAATATGACCAGAGACATTAAAGCTTTGCTGTCTGTATGTGCTAAGAATGCCATACATAACATAAATTTTAAGAATACGTAGTAGGTCATCAAGGCAGGGAAGAGTTTGGTGGAACAAACGCAAACAGAATTCTTGCATGCTGGGGAAGGACAGTAAAACCAAGACATACTTTTAACAGCTGTGATTATATCTGTTAGGTAAGAAAACAGTATTTCATTTATGCTGGAAGAAAGCAGGAAGCTTTATTGCTGTGCTTGAGAAGAATTACCTAGCAGAAGAGAGGATGGTGATCTGCCAAGTAGTGACATATTGTGAAACCATTATCCTTAGCTTTCTACAGAGATGATAGGCTAGAGGAACTCAAAGTGAGAGTGAGTGAAGGAACCCTGTTAAATATAATCCGGAGATGTATTTTATTTTACTTGTTCTGTTCCCAGTCTTACGACTGGAGACCTGACAGTAAGTCTTGCTTTGTAAAAATCTCGTTATTTTACTGTTTAAAGTTGTCCTAGGACTGGAGGACAAAGTAAGTTTTGATTAGGTTGATAAATTTAGAATATGCTTTTTCCTTGAGGAAGCATGACGTTGCTGCTAGCAGCCTTGACAAATGTGTACTGGAGAAGTACTCTAAAAGACTCCAGACCTGACAGGGGCTGGTGGGAGAGCTGGTCTTGTGTGATGCCCATTGCAATGAACAAAGCATGATGAAGGCTACTTTGCAGCAGGAAGGTTACTTACAGCTGCTGCTGATGTGCCGTGTCAGGGAGGGAGTCATACAGCAGTTGTTGCTGCAAGATGTTTTTGAGGATATGGATGTTTAAATTGAATTGTGAGGCTCAGATGAGGTTTTCTCTAGTTGTTTTTGAGAAAACCAAACAATTAAACTTTTATGAAATACTTTATACTCTTACATTACACAGAAGCCCATGTGATTCTTTCTCGGCTCACGGCAGAAATGAAAACAGACAGAAGTGCTACTCCTGACACTTGCTGCAGCCCCAGTCCTACGCGCAGCAACGAGAATCAGGACCACAAAGGGAGGGACAGAAAACTTGACAGAACATGTATGTACTGTTTCTTCCTTGTCTGCTGTGCAATCTGTTCCAGCTCGTTAAAGAAGGATAAACTGAAAAGCCAACAAACAAAATGTTTTTGATTTGCATATTGAACGTGTTTGGATAATTCTGTTTGATTTCAGACCTTTCAATTCCTACTTAGAAATATCTTCCCCGTGGCTCTTTAAAAGGGCTAATCTTGAAGACCTCAAAAATATGAGCTGTGTCCTATACAGCTGCAAAATGTTGAGTGCCTTGCTCCCGCTCCTTTTCATCCTCTTTTAGTGACCCTTTTTCTACATCATTGAAGGCCGAAATCCACAAAACTGATTGTGTCGTTTGACTGTTTGAGTCAGGGACTCTAATCTGTACAGGATTCAAAGCTGTATTTTATCATCATGGAACTCAGGCTCAGGTGATTTTGTGAAATGTTGCTATTTTGATGAATTAACAAGGAGGAGAAGATAGGATTTGTCTTGTTGAAAAGTGAAACCTATTTCAGTGCTCAGCCTTGGAGCTCTCCTTTAGCCTGTTCAGGAAACAACTTAGAAAACCACTTCTCTCTCTTTTGGAGAGCCATGAATAACCTCCTCCTGATGTAGGACTGATGTTCTATGAAGTTAGGGGTCATATAACATGAAGGAAGGTCTGATTAATTGAGCTGTTCACAGTTCTTTGAGACAAACTTTATTCTGTTCTCTGACTCATCTTGGTTACATATGGCAGTTTGGATGTTGGTTGGATGGCCTTTTCAGACAAGCAGCTGCTCTTTGAAGTGAAGAAAAATAAAAAAAAAAGAAGCTATCTTAGCAGAAGAACATTCTCTAGAACAATGTATGGAGTAAACAGGAGGGTTTTTTTGATCTGAGTGGCTCTGCAGCTGTTCTTACTGTTAAGAGTTCTGGCTATTCGTAATTATTTACCCTAAAGCAGTTTGGATTTTTGTAGTTTCGTGAGGGCATGTTTAGTCACAGTATCTGCAAAGGTTCCTCCAGGTCAGGGTTATGTTCTGTATTTACAGCAAGGTTTCTGGAGGAAACACTTTCCTGCCAATATGTAGCCTTCGTTGTCTTAAGATTTCAGTGTGGTACTTATTAGATTAATTGATGTGTGTTTTAATTCATGACATCTGTCTCTAATACAGGTCAGTAAAGACAGCGGTTTTTTGGACTACTACTTCAGAAAGAAGAGTGAGAAAAATTCAGAGCCTCAGGACTTTATACAGCATTTTGTAAAACTACTGTTAAAACCATATTCCCCAATTGTGAGGTCACCTCTGCGTACTATCTAAAGCAATTTATTCACTGACCAGTGGTTTTTTCTTCTCAGTTGCAGTCCAGTCCAGGAACAAAAAAAAAAAAAAAAAAAAAAAAAAACCCTTGCCATATCCAGAGTCGTCTTTTTCTTTGGTTAAGAGGAGTTAACTTGTTATTCCTTCCCAGGCTGTCTAGATTTGCCAAAGAAAAGTTTAAAGAGCAACCTTTATGACCCTTACCCCTGCAAAGTTACCCTGCAAAGTTATTCCCCTAAGGTTTGGTCTGTGCCTGTTGCCTGTGCAATAGATCTGCTACTGCAACAGAAAGGGTTGAAATTCCTTTGTGGGGAAATTAAAAATGGCCAGACCAAAGATTCACCTGCGCTAATGTCTTGTCTCAAAGTGCTCCCTAGAATTGTTTAGGGAAGGAGAAAAATGCACCAGTGAGAAGCGATCCTTGCTCCAGTGTTGCTCTCTAGCTTCTGAGGAGAGGAAGCTTTGGTATTGCTGAGTTGGGGATGCTGTTAGATATCTTAATAGCTTTTGATCCCATCTATACATCTGACTTCTATAACATACTGATGTAAAGAAATCTACCAGCTACCTGCATGTTATATGAAAGAAGTGCTTGCTTATGTCAGTGTTTTACTGTCTTTAGAATAATTTTGGTTGATATTCCTGTGATATGGGAAACAGTGAATAATAAATCACTGTTGATCTTTTTCCATAGCGTTCTGCTGTACCGGTGTGCTCTCACACGTAGCTAAACACTGTGAGTTTCTCTGAAGTGAAGTATTCCATAGCCTGGCTGTGTTTTGCAATGAAATGAACTACATTTTTCAGAAGGAAGATCTGGTGATTAAAACCTTAGTGTAACTGATTTTCTCATTTGGCATTTAACACTGCTAAGCACTGGATTTTGACATTCAAATCTACTAAACTGTGGTATCCACAGATGTAAAACTGTAATTTTGGCTATAATGCTTTAGGAATTCTTAGTTGATTTCCGCCCCCCCTTCCCCCCAGCTGTAGTCTTTGGGGCAGTATCTTTGTTTTCAGGGGTAGCGATTCCTACCAGTCTGAGCAGGGAATTTCTGGATTCTAATTGGGTTGAATTATTTATTCTCGTCTCTTCAGCACTTGTTTGTTTCTCCTTGACCTACACTGCTGGATTCATTACACTGCAAATACAAGAACACTGTTCCTGATCCAAAGAAAGCATTGCCCGTTTGTAGATGTAACAGATGAGGGTTGGTGATGAAGACTTAAGGGTTACAGCAACAAAATTATGACATTTCAATTTATCTTCTCGCATTCCTTCGTTTGGCCAAAAATGGATGTGATAGGTGAGCATTTTATTTCCCATTGGACTTTTAATTGGCTCGCTTTTTATGGCCATTGTGCTAACAGTGAGTTTTGAGAGGTATTTAAATAGAGAATTGCAGCTTTTTTTTTTTTTTTTTTTGCAAGTTTTGAGAATTACATCTTCTAATATTAGGGAGCACTATCATTTCTGACTTTGGGGAAATAGAGTTTATTTGGAGATTCTTTAGTCAGTTCTTTCAGAAAGCAGTTCAGGTAGGAATTCCAATTGATTCTGAGAGAGTTTTTATTGACTACTAAGTGAGTCCTAACCCATCCCATCTCCAAATAAGTGACTGTCCTCCATTAGGTCATCCTTGTCTCTTATCTGTAAAACCAGAATGATGATACTTATTACTGAGGGTGGAAACCAGTAATTTTGGATCTATGGAAATGAGAATAGATAAAAGTCCAATAACATAGATTCAGGGATTATGTTGATCATCAGCAAGTTACTTCTTCATTAAGTTACAAGTTTCTTTGGACAAAGAAACTTAAATGAATGAAAACTCAGGGAGCAGTCATCCTTTTTTTTTTTTTTTTTCTTTTTTTCTCCTTTCTTTGGTAAACAGCTGCCTTCTGTGAAAATAAAATTTCTGTATTTCATGCTTTTTGTTTAGTCTAACAATTGGTATTTCAGCCAGTTGTTTTCTCCTTTCTCTGTTTCTTTAAAGACACAAACAAACCAACCCTCAAATGGAATGTTTTCTTTACTCCTTATCTGTGTCGATTTGAACACAATTCTGCTTTTTCTCTGTGCTACTAGTCTTAAAGGTAAGATGTAACAGAAACAGAAACTTTAAAAAAAGGGGAAAGCTTATAAACAAAGAAGAACCGGAAATCAGGGGTATTACTCAATTCTTGAAGGAGTATGCAGCATAAGGTCACATGCAAAATGTGCCATGGACTTTTCTTGGATTTTTTTTATCTGCATCCTTTGAATCTGGTTTTATAAACTCAGCGTTTAGTTTCTTTATTTACTTATTTAAAACAAACAAACAAAAACTTTCTAGCTTGAAAAATTCTGATTCTTTTGTCCATAAAGATCCCACACTTTTTTAGGAGTTGATAAAAGGTTATTAATTGAGAACTCTAGGCAGAGTTGTTGGGTTCTGTGAACTGTAAGAGATGGTACAATGATATGATCCTTTCTGATAGAGAAATCACTTATAGCTGTATTTCTTAAGGTGTTTATGTATTTAGCACTGCTGAGACTAATCTGAAATTCCTTCTTCTGCCTAGTGATCTAACTCCTAGTATTTCAAAGACCAGGAATGGAATTTAGTAAGGAAGTAGGATCCTCGTGCCTTTTTTTGTGCAAAGATGGCATTTCACAAAGGGTGAATGGCATCATCAGTGTGTTAGTGGTCTTCAGCTGTCAGCGTGCATTTCCCAAAGGGAAGCATTGACTCATGTCACACCTTCATTTGGGGCTATGGAGGTGGAGTTTGATGGAATACCTTTAAACTTTGTTTTCTTGGGCCAGTTTAATGTAACCTAATCTTCTTCAGCTGGTGTTCGTGAATAGTCCAAATAAATAAATAAAAGTATGTGTTGGTAATCTTCACTGTTAAGAAATTATTTCATGAGAAGCCACAATTCTTGGTGGAGAAGCAGAACAGGACATTTTTTTTAGAGTGCATCATATCATTTTAGAAAGGGATTTGGACCATCTCTTCTCGTATTTGGTCATACAACCTCCTTGAGGAATTTGCTTACATACTGAAGTAACATTTGAAAATATTTACATCTATTTAGCTGGCTATAGTGTGATAGATGCATTTCCTGTCTCTTCCAGTGTAAGCATTCTGCTCTTCCTCTTCTTTCTATCTCCTCATTCCTTTCTTTTGTTTGTTTAGTTTTTCCTCAGCTGGAACTAGAAAAATAGCAGATATCACATGATCAGGACATGTAATTCTTTGAACCAAAGTTTGGAAACTTCTAACAAAGCTGTAATTGGAGTTCCTTAAACTTCTGTCTCAGTGTCTCCTAACCCATGCTGTGCTCCTATTGAACATGAAGCTTCAGCCACGTACCAAGAGGAGGGTTCATCAGCTCATCTTGTTTCCATCGTGTCTTGCACTCAAGGAGATTCTGCCTGTTCAACATGATGTGATGATCATGACTCTACTTATAAAGTCAGATGTGCAAATATATTGTTTTCAGTCCCTTGCTGTTACTGGTGTATGGGAGTTGACTACTAGATGGGTGAAACCTGCTGTTGTTGTTAACGACGACTCTTTCTCTCTGACTCAACAGCAGTAACTGAAGGAGAGTAAAAGAGCTGCGTCACCAGACCTGCTAAAGGTGTCCTCCCATGCCTTTAAGTGAACTGGTAGTATTTGCTGTGAGGCTCACAGTCTGGAATAAAGGGGAGAGTTGATGGGGCGCTTACTTTCTCATCCGTCTCTTTAATAGAAGTCCTTGCCCGTTGGGAAGAGTGCTGGTTCATGGTTTTGTTTCAGGGTTTTTCCCCCTCAAATGGGATTTGTTGCTTTACAAGCTTATAAGATATTATGAAAAAGCATATTGAGGACCAAAAGCTGTCTATTTATTAGGCTGTGACAAATACCATTCAAAGATCTATGACCCTTTGTTATTAACTAAAATATAAACAAACATACACCCTAGCCACTCTCCTTTTATCTTCCTTAGTGTCTTTTTTGGAGAAGTCCTGCAATTTTGAAGCAATCCCATAATTGTCTCTTAACTGTATGCTGATTGAGTTCACAAACTGGTTTTGAAATGTAGCCCTGGTCTTATTTGGGGGAAACGAAACTGAAAGCTTTATTCCAGGAGTCTACAAAATGCAACAATATTTAATTGGAGACATGGGAGTCCAAACTAAAACTTGGCCTTTTGGCCAACATTAAGCCATGTATGTATGTGATAGATACATCTGGCCCAGGAATCTGATTGGAGTCCTATCTAAAATAAAATGCCCTGAATCTTGCGTGGTGTAAATATGGGGTCTCAGCATTAACTGCTTTGATTTAGTGATCTGCTCTTTTTTCATCTGCCAAATTACTTGCTAATATTATTTAATTAGTACTTCATAATAACCACTATGTTGTACATGCCTTTCATTTTGTGTTCTCATCACGTCTCCTATTCATTCTTTGTGTATCATGACATATACTTTGTAGAGCTGCTGTATAGGTATGACTCAGTTTATTTTGGACCAAAGAGAAAGAAACCCTAAGGCGAAGGGTCAACCTAGAGAGCCCATTGCCAAAGAACTCTTTTTCCTCGTTTCAGAAATGTATCAGTATGTGTATTTTGTGTGCAAGAGTAACAGCAAGAGAAATCAGTCCTCAAATAAAATTATCTCAAGCAGATGAAGTTTTTCAATTTTTACAATCCACAACTTAGATTCCATGTGAAAGGCAAAGCAGCAAAATCTGTCTCTTAAAGTAGATTTTGTAATATTCAGTTACAAGAGCTTAGTTGCAGATATTTTTTGTAGTAGTCCAAATGCTTGAGTTTGTATTACTAATTTCTTTTTTAAATGGACTTAGATTCCAGTCGCATGAGCGTGACATGCTGTCCCTGATCAAGACATGTGAAGGAATTAACCATGGTGACGTTGTCATATTTGAGATTAAAAGAAGACACACATCTGCCAAATGCAAGCAGAAGGAAAAATCTTGTTACTTTTTCTAATCCTCTGAAAGCAGCTGGATTTTTAACTTATCCGAATTGTGAAATTTTGTTAAGATTGATGTCTGCATAAAAGTGTAGAGAAGCACAGAAAATGGTAAGAATTCAGGATGTGTGCTAGTCTAATAGGAGAAAAGTCGGGGGGAAAAAAAAGCAAGAGTGCATTTTCTTTTTAGTGGAATAAGCCAATTATTTCCCTTCAGCTTCACCCTCATGCAGGCACTTGTAAACATCTGCAGTTTTCATACAGTTACTATGAATTGTTTCCCTCATTTATTCTGGATAAATTTATTATATCACAGGTTTTTTCCTGCACAAAATCTGAGCAAAATTTAAGGGTCCACAGTGTCATCTAATTGTATCCTTTCTGCTGTCTCCATTAGCTCTCTAACTATCTCAACCCAGCTGATGCTTTCACTGTAACTATGAGCATGAGAACCAGGAGCTGGAGTAGATATGCTTGGACCTGGAAGATGTAGAGGAGATTTGCACCTTTGTGCCGTAACAGTCATGATAACCCTGCTGGGTCACCGCAACAGCTTTCTGTGTGATCCTTGGATTCCAGGCAC
Source organism: Burhinus bistriatus (assembly GCA_013397275.1). NCBI lineage: Eukaryota > Metazoa > Chordata > Aves > Charadriiformes > Burhinidae > Burhinus > Burhinus bistriatus. The sequence goes on along the minus strand of VYXH01009193.1, from coordinate 165,773 downwards.
AGTAATGCAGCTAGTGAGATGAAGCTATTTACTAGTAAAGCATTAAGAAAGTTTTATTGTTTGGTTTGGTGCATAGTTCTTGACTCATCTGTTGTAAGCAGCATTCAGGATTATAAAACGAGAATCAAACATAAGCTCTTGTAATGCCATGCGCCGTGTTTTGGTAATTTGTCAGGCAGCCTTTGCAGAATGTACTTTCAGTAATAGTCCTTCTTCCATTTGGAAATAAGAAACATAATCAAAGAAGTAGCAATACATGCAGCAGTGTAATAAGTACGTTGTCATCAGATATAGAAGAGACGCTTATTCATACACTTCAGTTCAGCGTACTTTTTTGTTACAGAACTGTGTACCTCCTAACAGCAGTGTGATTTTACAAAGCTGGATTTGTTTGAAAAATGTGTAGTTGTCTCTGGGACACTTAATGTTTTGCAGTCTGGGTTATGGAACAGCAATCTCTGCGAGATCTGTGTCTCTTTCAGGAAAAAAAAACAACAACAAAACAAAGCAAATTTATATATCTAAAATTATGTTAGCTTGGATAGCTTCATGAGGTACCAGAATGGTAGACAGCAGGGCTGTATGCGGTCTTACTCTAAATGTTTTGTTTCGAGTTACACCTAATGTAGGCTTAATGTTATGAGCACGCAGGCAATGACAGTGTATAATCTGAAGAAATCGAACAAATAAAATGTGTCCCTAGATGGATTTAAAATGTAGAGTGCCCATTTCTCATTTTCTGTACCCTGCTTGTTCAATATGTGGCTAGAAGAAAGGAGATAAGCAAATGTTGAGTGATACAAGGTGGCAGCTGCAATTGGCTTACGAGAATTGTTCTGCCTCTGGCACTCTGGATTGTGAACTTCATCACATCCAAGAAATGTTAACAGCTCGGCCCCTCCGGCTTTAGCGGCTCTGAGGATCTTTGTGGGTTTTGTAATTGACAGCTCCGCCGTCAGTATGCAGCACTGATTGGCATTCTGTGCCACTCAAATGCATGAGGGTTTCAGCCTATTATTCTTTTGCAGAAACGCCATGATGGGCATCTGAGTGACATTTTAATTTGATAATGAAAGTGCCATTAAATCAGAAAAGAGAAAAATGCCTGTGTTTGTGGCACAAGATATTTTGTGTGACCACTGAGGTCATTTGAGAAAGGCCTGCTGTTGAAATAGTTATACAAGTTTGCCAGCAATGACTCACTACCACGGTGGCTGCAGATTCCAGTTGCTTACTACTTGTTTTTGAAGATTTTGGTATTAGGGGTTTCTGTATGTTGCTTAAATAATAAAAATGCAGCAACACCTAAGTTCGCTTGATAAAGATTAACATTTCCCGCATTTCTTCATATCTGAAGTGCTGCAACAAGCTGTGATCTGTACATTCTGCTGTCCTTTTTGACTATGTTGGAAGAGGATATATTTTAGCACCATTAAAATGTTCTGTTTTGTCAGCAACAGGCCTTTCCTTTCTGTGCCAATTTCTAAAGAGATCCTGACTGGACTGAGAACACAAATTTGTGCAAGTCTTCAGTATTCAAACGTCTAGATGCTCATGTCTTAGATGCTTTCTCAGGTCTCTCATTTAGAGATATGTATTGTAATATCACCTGTGGACACTGAGCTCGTGGGTTTGGGTTGTACTGGACAATGTTACACCTGTATCTATCTCTCCATGTCTGTATATTTAGGGAAATCTAAACTTTGCTGTAAATAATTGACAGTGTAAATAGTCAAATGTATTGTTCTGCCATCCTGTAGATGAGCAATTGTGATAGTAAAATATTACATGTTTTGACCAAAACTCTGCAGAAAATCTGTGGCAGAATTAGAATCGGGTCCATGTTCAAAAGCTTTTTCCAGTGCTTTTCATCTGCAAAGGTTTTAAGAAATGAAATACTTATTGACTTTTTATTTTCTTCAGTTTATTTCCTCTTCCAGCTGTTGAAGGTTTGGATTTTTATTCAGCAGAAATAGATTTTATTCTTTAAGAACTACAAATTTAGGAGGTTGTAAAATTAACTGTCCATCTATTGATCACCCAGTTGGAACTGGCTAGTGATCTCTTGGGAAGTGACCCCAGGACCGGTACGAGAAGCATAGTCACTACCAGTTCAGCATGGAGGTAGTGTCATTCAGATATTTAATTTTGCCCGCCTGGCTTCTGTTTGCACCACTGCTCACAATCCCTCCAGGACTTTAGCTTTCGCTCAGGAGTCCACTGACTTCAAACTCTCTGAATTCCATGCTCATTACATTTAGCAGTCATTTGCTAGTTACCAGATACTGGTGATGTACATGTTGGTGATGCCTGGAAAAGAAAGCATTGTTGTGATAATAATGGGCTCTTCAGAATTATTTTTGTGGGTCTGCTCTGCAGATCTGTATTGTCGTCTTCATTTGACTCCTACTATTGACCTGAAGGAAAAAACCTTTCATTACTTGCCTACTGCTAAGAAAATGGTGCAGCAAATACAGTATTATCAATTGACTCTTTGCGGTGGTTAACTCTTGCAATTTCCACTGAATGTTGAGCATCTAACTGTAAATGCCTTTTTTTTTTTTTTTTTTANNNCTGTAAATTCCTTTTTTTTTTTTTTTTTAAAGTACTACTAGTAATTCTCATACTGTGACTGACATTAAGGTATGTAATGTTACTCTGAAAGCACAAATGAGTTAACCCTTGTAATGTTTTCGTGAAATGGATGAATGTAAAAATTTTGCAGGTGGTGAATAGGGACACAAGTAAAATTAAATGTTTTTTCCAGGTCACTCAGTAGATCTGTGGTAAAAGTAGGTAGTGGACTTAAATATCTCTTCTTGAGTTGCTAATCTTGTTTCTGTACAAAAACTAAATGAAAAAACCCAACCCTCCAATATTCTAAATTTGGCCCCGAAATCCCTAGGCAAGCTGAATTAAGACACATCTCAACAGAACACCAGCAATGTCATCTGTTTTGAATACTGAAAGCATGCATCCCTTGATGATAGCGTGTCAGAATTGCTCGACAGTTTGTTTCAAATGCTTGAAAGGTATCTTCTAAATAATATTCTAAATAATACTTTTCTGTAATTTTAACTTTGATCATACTTTAGAAAAATAGCCAAAGTGCTGTTTATGTTTTCTTCCTTTTGAAAGGCTGAAGTCTAAAATGATATCTTGATATTTTTCTTCCATGAGCTTTACCTTCCTAGATATGAAAACCTTTTAGCAAAACTAGTGTTTTAGTGGTATTTCAGATATCTTTAACCTTCTCCTTTGTTTGTTGTTCTCCTGTGATGCTATATTGCAACAAATAAATACCCATCTGTGTTTGCTATTATTCCTCATGGCTGTTTTTCAGAAAAGCTATAAGGAAAAAAAAATAACCTTGTATGGTTGCGAAAGCTAGTTCATAGCCAGGAGAGGCCTGACTCTCTACTTATTTTTTCACAGGCCTCCAGAATTGGCATCAAAGTATGCAAATATCTCTGAAGGAGTGTGCAAGCCTGGTTATGCATCAGCGCTCATGACTGTCATCTTCCCAAAGTAAGTAATTACATTACTGGGCTTTTTTTCCCCTCTTTCCCTGATGACTTCTCATACTTCAAGGTGGGTGATCTGCAGAGATTGTCTTGAAAACTATCATTATTCTGTCACTTGATTGGTTCAAGGGGAGACTGGTGTTGAAATTCTGGGCTATTTGAGCGGTCAGTGGCAATGGCTTAATTTGTTTTAGTCTGACTAGGAGTCTGCTCGAAGAGTAGAGAGTTCTGTGTGTTGAGTAATAAAACAAATTATATTGTCAGTGCATGATACAGATGTGTGGTCAAGCTCACTGCTGGTACCAGATGATGCAATCCTTAGGAAGGTGAGGTCATGAAGTGACAGATTAAGTTATCTGGAGTAGTGAAGTGTGATCTGTTGGGTTGGTTTTTTTTTTTGTTGGAAGAACAGGGTAAAGCATCCCTCAGGTGCCTGGAGGCTTTGCAATAGTGTTTTCCAAAGGGTCAAAGACATGTTATTAACAAGTTGTCCATCTTACTGTGTTGAGAAGTTACTGTTGGCTGATGTGTTACCAGTTTCTTCAGAATTTGTTTCCCTCTGAAAGGGTGGAAAGTTGCAGTACAATTTGATAGCTCTCAGAAATGAGGAATGTAATCATAACAGATCAACCAAAACTTACCTTTCAGTTTGGCTTATGGCTTTCTCTAATGCACCATGTGGCTTCTGCATTTCAAGGAGTTTGTAGAATTGCTGGAAGACAGTTCAGAAGATAGATTGGTAAGAACATAATACTGTTGAGGCTCAAGGATCTCAGTTCAGTTCATCAAATGGAAAATTTGACTGAATGGTTATTTGACCTTTGTACATGCTTCTGATGCATGTGGAAAAGATGCTCTAGTGCAGTGATCTCTTTGGCAAAAGAGGCTGTAGACTTCTTAACACAACTGGTACTTTTCTAAGAGCATTCTATTTCTTTTTGAGTAGCGAAATTTCCGTGACTTGCACATACAGAGGTTAGGTTGGGTGACCATGGCCTTCAGGCCAAACCTGAAACTGATGGCATCTTCTTTTTTTGTTTTTATTGTAACACATGGTATATGCAAACTTTAAAAATTAAAAATCTGACATTTCCTTCTAACCAGCAGATACTACAGCCAGGCCTTGAAAACAAAACACTAAGCGTTGAGAGTATGTTCTCCATCACCAGTGTAAAACAAACAATTATCAGTATTATCCTCTGTGTGAATTTTGGAACTCTGGTTAGAATGTAAATAAATACTAGAACTGAAGGTAGATACATTATCATCCTCTACTTTTAAGAACTTTCTGAGTGCTTTTAAATCTATGTTTGTGTACATATTAAATGTAAATAGTATAAAGCAGGAATATAAGGTAATATAGCAGCGGTAAGATGCCTGAAACTAAAGCCTTTCTTTCTTTACACAGCTGAAACCTAATTGCCCTTGCCAAGACATGGCTGTTGTTATGTATTGATTCTGCAGACATAAATTATATACACTGAAGAAGGAAGACTGTTTAGTACAGTTAAGGCCAGAAAAATACCATTAATGGCCCCTTATCCTTATACATTTCATGACACTGGACGTGGTGTTTTCTTCCAGTAAATTCATCATGGATCACGGGCTAGTTAGCTTGACTTAAAGATTTCAATTAATAGAGAATCTGGTAATAATGTGCTATATTATTCCTATGGATAAACTCATTATTGCAAAAATTAAAATAAGATTAATATTTTAAATTTATTGAAGACTTTGGCTTCAAAAAGGAGTGTTTTTGCCTGCTAGAATCTGAAGTGTTATTTATTCTTTCCCTCAGTAGCTACTTACAAATCGCTGTTCACTCACCTTCTCCCGGTAGCTAACTGCATTGAACTAATACCATGCAAAGAGGTAGTAACTTGTCTGTGGTCTAACTAGGTGGTTGGTCTCTTCTTCATACATTGAAAAATCATATTCATAGTTCTGAAGACAGCATCTCGCTGGGGATTTATGTTCAGTTGCTTCTCTAACGTGAACCTTAAACCTTACTAAGGTTGACATTTTTTTCCAGGATGTCCTTTGGTTCTTTATTAATTGAATTCAGGGTTGGACATTTCGTTATTTTACCTAGAACTGGTGTAAGGAACTACTAGCTGACCAGTAGTTTTGCAAAGAATTCCATGCTACGCTTAAAATTCTTTCTCTTCTGAAACTTCTCTTGTACTCAAAGAATTATGCAAAGTTAATATTACCAAGCCAGGTATCATAATTTAATATATTTAGAACTTTTGAAGTCAAATTAGCTTGCCTGTTGATTTAAGAATTTGAGCTGCATGATTTCTTTTATTCTAATTTTTGTTTTCAGTTGCTTGTATCATTAGGAAAACATCATCTCTGCGGCTGATATTTTTCAGGCTTGGTCTTTGCTACAAAATGTGTGGTTTTGTTGGTTTTTTTTATTTGTATAAAGTTGGTTTGGCTGTTTTCAAGCATGAATAAAATGAATAAATGTTTTCCCATTCTAAAGGTTCCTGACTTTTTAGTGCAATTTTAAATGTAAATAGGCAAAATATGATGGAAATAGTTGAGATAGAATAAATATTTTTCAGAGGATGTAACTCTTCTTGGTAAGTGCTTCTTTAATGGTAAAAATACGAGTTCAGACTTTACCAAGCATAAGCAAGTGCTAGACAGATTAAAGGGCAATGCCCTGAGAAATCTCAAAATGTGGTTTCTGGTAAGGAAAGACTAAATGAGTTTTTTTTTTTAATGAGGTACTCGGTTGGTCAGTTCTCATTCTAGCAATGCTTGATGCCTTCATCAATAATCCTAGCTGGAAAAAATCCCAGGCTAAGTGTGCAGATGATCCACTTATTGGAGAGTACTAAATAAAGGGTTGGTTACATTTAGAGAACAATCTGGGTTGCCTGATTTAAATGGCCACAGTCCAACAAAATATATGTTAATACATTCAATATGAAATAAGACATCTGGGAGGAAGAAATACAGATTTATACCTTCAAGACAGAAAAACTTGTCTTGGAAACAGACACAGAAAAAGCTTCATGTAACCTCAACAAAATATTGTAGCTGAAATGCTGTTTCATCTTCATAGGTACACACATAAGTTGGGAAATTTTGTGTGTAGCACTGATTAAGAACCCAACCCCCCAAAAAAAACACCACAACCCAAGACTTCTAGAATACTGTGTGTAGTTTTGATGGTGAAAGTCCAAGAAGGGAGGGGAAATAAGAGATTGAAGGAAAGCCACAAAAATGAATGAGGACTGGCTTAAACAGTAAAGTAAACAAGGCTCCTAGAAATAAGTCATCTTTCTGAAGCAGGAGTTGTATCCAAATGAGGAGAATAGGAAAGAGCATTAACTTTGGCAAGTTAAATATAAACCATAGTGAGGTAGGCCAAAAAAGGTTGAGGAACAACTTCATAAAGTCATTGGAGAGAGGAAGGAAAAAAACCCAAAAAACTTTTTGTCTGACTGTCAAAAGCAGAAAGCCTGCCAGAGATCCCGATGGGCTGATAGATGATCATAGTATTTACATGTGAGCTAAGGGAAGGTAAAGCCGTAGCAGAGAGGTTATTTGCATTTTTATTCACAGCAGCACAGTTCCCACATGGAGCCTTCCTTTCTGGGGGACAGGCTGGGGGAAGCTGACAGAAGGTTGACGTTTTGGAGCAAATCGACACAATGAATTGCTAGGAAAAGTTCTCAGTTTGTGATGAACTCCGTGGTGAAGTTGCCGAGTTACACACAGTTGTGTATAATCATTGCTTAAATTGGCCTTAGAATGGAAGAATGAAAAGCAGTAAATGTGTCAGGCTTTTCAAGAGGGGTCCACGAAGCGTTTGGGAACCTAGAAACTAGTAGTGAGCCTGGTTTCTGTATTGGGCATTTTGGTAGAAACTATATTAAAAAAAAATAAAATGGAATTAGTGTTCATTCACAGGAATAAAGACAATGATACAGAAGAGTCAAGTTGTCTTCTCCAGCAGGAAGTCCTGCCCTGTAAATCTGCTCGTGTTGTTTGAATGACTGGATGATCATTTGATAAAGGCGATTTAACTAATACAATATGTCTGGTTTCTTTTGAAAAAAAAAACAGCAAAACCAAAAACCAACCAAACACTTGGTGTTTCAAAGACTTTCGGGAAACTAAACTGGTGTAATCCTGCAGGAGTTAGGTAGTGACTAGGTAAAGACTGGAAACTGTATGGAAAAAAAATAAGAAGATCGGACAATACAGGGGTGTTACCCTTGGAGTCCTTGGAGAGTGTGTGCTGGGGTCTCTGCTGTTCCAAGTGCTCATAAGCTGTCTGGAATAGAGGATGAGTAATAAAGCGCTGACGCTTTTTTACAGGTAGCAAGACCAAAAGCTGACTGTGAGGAATGTCAGAGGGATCTCACAGTGCTAAGTGATGGGGCAACAAAATAGCAGGGCAATTCAGTGCTGATAGATGTAAGGTAGTGTTTGAGAAGACTGATCTGACAGCGTATACCTAATGATGGACTTATTTATGCCTTGCAAATCAGGAAAGAGATCTTGGAATTACTGTGGATGGTTCTGTGACTTATTGACCAGTGATGGTTAGAAGACCATGGATATATTAGGAGATAAACGCAGAAAATCCAAGAATATGTTATGACACTGTATAAATACCCCTTGTGCCTCCATCTTCAATAACGCATCTAAGTCTCTTCAACTACTTTTGAAACAGATCTATATGAATTAGGTATATATAGTGGTAATAAAGACTAAACAAAAACATGGAGCTATTTCCATGCTTAGAAAGAATGAATAGACTTAGACTTTCCATTTTGAAGTAGAGCAAGCAGAGGGTATTCACAAGTATGTGTAACACCGTGAATGTCATGGAGAAGGTGTTTAGGTGATTGCTTGTCGCAGTACAAGATTTGGAGATATTAAATGTAAATATTGTGCACCAGGTTTAAAATAAACGAAGGAAAATGCTATTTCATGCTATTTCCAGTTACATTTTTCTGAGAATGATTTCCATAGTGGGCAAAAGATTAAAAAAAGAAAAAGGTTGACAGTCAGGTTCTATTAACCATAAGGATTCAGAAACAGGCATGGAAATCTCTTAAGTTAGAGGAGGCTGGAACCTAAATGGATGTTGAGGGCAGAGTGTAGCTTTATATATTCCCTATTTCTTAGGCTTTTTACTGAAATATTGGCCAATAGACACAGACATCAAGTATTGGGCAAAATGGATGTTTTGTCTAATCTGTTGTGCCCATGCCTGTGTTTTTGTTTTGTTTGGTCCCGGGTTTTTTGATTGTTATGCCTTAGAGGCAGACTGGCATAGCTTCAGAAAAACATGTTGTAATCTGAATCATGACAGTGGTTCCCCACCAAGAGCAATGGAGGCGTGATCTCAGTACTGCATCTCAGTGCAGGAGCTGGCTGCCTGGGCTGTATCTGCTGCTCGCTGTAAATGAAGGAGTTATCTAATTTTTCACGTTCCAGGACAATACGATTCTGCCTCTTGCAAATCTCCGAACAGCAGATAGTGATTCAAAGGGCCTGAAGTGAGGTTACTGGTTTCAGAATAATACAGAAATGACAAGCGTCTTTGGTAAAATGGCATCAGTAGGTCAGTGAATTAGACTACTATGTTCAGTGAATTAGACTATTTTTAGTAGGTCTGAGGTCACCTACAAGTCTGGGGCTGATGCTTTGACCTTTTTGTAGAAGGCACTAACTTGTGTTTGCAGTGGTAACGCTGCAGTCTCCTGCATGTCTGGCCTTCCAGTGGAATCGATGCTGCCTGTGTACAGTTCTTTCTATGCCCTATTCTTTATCAAATGAGAAAGGAGACCTCTGCCCACGGTTTGTGGCTGACATGCCAGCCCGGGACAGTTCAGCTACTGACAATTTTCCAACCACAAGTTCTTGTAAGTTGGCAGCTAATACTAGAAATTAGAGGAGGCAGTAGAGAGGGAATGTCTGCAGCCTGCAGACTTCTGAATCTGTGTTTGGTAAGAGAACATGGGAAAGAAGTATTTAAAGAAGCATAAAGAGTATCTGAAATGATTTCAGAATAAGGGGGAAAGGGGAAGCTCAATATACAACAAATCTTTAGGTGTTGTCACCAAAATAGTGAATTTAACATTTGTGATTCAGATACATAAGACTATTTTTAGCACCAAGGATATGTTCATAAACATCTCTTTCTAGTCAATTGTGCTAAGAAATAGTCTTATATGAATCACAAATTTCTTTAAGTCAGTTCAGAAGCAAAATCCGTTTCGTTTGTTTGATTATTCTGGTGCAAACCTTCTATCGATTAGCGATTGGTATTTTATTCACAGTCTTTTTTTCTTTTTTTTTTTTTTTTCTTATTTTTCAATACCACAGCCTGATCTCTGCTCTGAGGAAAAACAGTTCTCCTGTAATGTTTTCATGCTGAATTGTTTCTTTGTATATAAAGCTTTCATATCAGCAGAGAATGCATGACACAGATTTATGCCAGCCATAGAAATTTCAGTGGCTTTTTTTCAAGTCATTCTTCTGCGTTTTTTTTCTCATGTTTAGTTCCCCCTTGATATTGTAGGTCATAGACTCCTGTGCATTTCTCCACTTCCACGGGCCAGTTGTGTATATCTGGGACAGCTCCAGAAGGCCTTTCTCTAGAGTGTACAGAGTAGACTCCTGTCTCCTTGATACCAGAGCTTGGCAAAAATTTCTTTGCCGTTACTGCCTTGCAGGTATAGTTTATGCAGCTTTTATACTTCAGGAATAAAAACATTCTTACATGCATTCTTACATAGAAATGGCAGATAGGGGCTTCAGGTAGAACTGGAGCTTTAGCAAGGGCTGTAGTAGGGGTGAGGATAATTTAAAAATGTGGTCCCCTCATCCCAAATACTTCCTCATTTGTTTCCATATCCCTTTCCAGTAAGCTGTTCCTCTTACAATAAGGACACAAGAGCATCTTTCCATTCCACAGTTTCCTGCTTTGTTACTTAGATATTCAGAAAAAATATTTTAAAAAGAGAATTTTTAACCCTCTGCTTAGAACTGACTTTATTCATGTTTGGCTGTCTTGGTGCCTCGCGAATTACTGCCATACCCAGCATGAGTTTGTACTGAAGTGAGAGAGCATGAGCTCAGTACTATAGAGACTGTCAGTGCAGGTGACGGCTGCTTCCTTTGTGATTAACTATTTAAGGAAAGCAAAGGAAGCCAAAGGATGGCAGCTTCACGTGGTTTGTGAGAGCTCACTGAAGAAACAGGCTGGATAATTAGTTTACCACTGAGGACTGCTATGGGAATTCAAAATTATTCCCTGACTGTCGCGTGATCCATCTGCTGCATATATTGCAGTCTCTTCAGGTACAGTGGGTAGTATCTCTTAATTTTTTAAGATACAAAAAATTGTATGTATATGCCAAATCAGTTATTGATAGTAGGGTTTGTCCTCTAAATATATGTATAATGTACATGTTTTGAAATACACTGAAGTGGTTCTTTTTGTTAATTTGAACTGTGGAAGTGGCTTGTGTCCAATGAAAGAGTGGACAATTCTCGAGGCTCCCACTGAAGTCAGGGTCCCTGTGTCCCAGACACTGCGGTGAGGAAGACTTTCTGCTTTCCTTCAAAACGAGATTACTCCTGTTCTAGGAACGGGGAGTACTCAAAACTCTTGTCCCTTCTTTAAGTCTCTTGCTCTGTGCTTGTGCGTTCAGGAATAGTGTATGATGATGGCAGAGGTTGTTTCAGAGCTCAGAGTTACATGTGGTGCCCCAGTAACTGCTGTAGTCACAGCTCTGTAAGGAAATTTGTACGTGCCAGTGCCCAGAAGGGTGTTTGGGGGTGCTGGAGCGCTGACCAGGAGTCTTTATCACAAATCCCTTCAGATCCTGTATCTTGCTGATTCTGCCTGTCCCCACAGCGAAGACGAAGGAAATACTTGTTCTTGCATTATTGAGGTTTGAATTTGCAGGGACAAGTCGATGCAGGTGTATATTCTCCTGGGCAGTGCTGAACATCCCTCAGTTCCTTGGTTAACTCTGGCTAAAGGAGTTCAGGACTTGCAGGAGAGGAAAGGACGGATGAAAGAAGAATTGACGGTGCCCTGGTCAGTTAAGCTGTCGGTGTTTCCTGCTGCTCCAAGCTGTTCAGTGCCTGGCTGGTGCCAGGGACATCGGAGCATGCCGCTGCTCACGTTTGCCTCCTGTCACCTCCTTACTCTGTGTTTTGTAAAACCCAGACTAAATAAAGATGTGAGGCAAAACATGCACACTCCTCAAATCACTTCTGGTGTCTGGGCAGCACCCAGAGATCTGTGGCTTTTCCAGTAACACATCTTCCCATGCGGTCAGCTGCTGACCCACTCACTGCTGGCAAAGGGAGCATTTTGCACTGCTCTACTTTTCTTTCCTTGTGATTTTTATGAAGTAGTGCCTTTTTTCTCCCGACTACGCTGCTTCTGGAGTGAAGATTTTCTCACTTTTTAACCTCTGCGATTAGTGTGTTATGTATTATATACAATTTGAAGGCACTTACAAAGAAGATTTTTAAAAAATATATATTAATGTAGATTTTGAGTGACAGAATGGGGTCAGAGTATACAACAGGTATAATTTCTATGTTTGTTTTATTGTCACATGCTCATTTGAGAGACTTAAATCACTCTCACTTCTGCCTAAAGGTGAAAAGTATGTTATCTCACGTACTTTGTTGCAGCTGGCTGTACTTTAGTGAACATACACCATGGTCTGTACTTGCTTTTAATGTTCAAACTAGGATTGTTGCCTGAGCTGTGGTTGCGATCTATAACTGGGGCAATTGGATTGCCCTTCACAACACCCTGACTGCTTCAGTCCCTTCTACCTGCCTTGTCTGCCAGAGGAAGTTGGAATTAAGAGGCAACATGTGATAACTCATGTTCAGAGTGTTGCAAACCTCTGGTACCGATGTGGTGGTAACCAAAGCTCCACTGAAAATGTGGTCGAGTAACAAATTTCTCCACGATGGATTCCCTGCATTCTTTTTTTTTTTTTAGGTAGAGAACAATGATCGGGAACGTAATTCCAGAGATAAGTAAATGAAACTGTGTGCAGAACTTCACTGCTCTAGCTCTTAAATTCATAGCACCGATTAACCAGCTGGAGCTCATACTTCAAAACAAACTTCGATGGCAACAGCTCATTTCTTCACTTCTGGCAGCCTCTAAAGATGTGCATGATGCTGCAGTCAGGTTGAAACAGATGTGGCATAATGTAAGACTAGATTTTTAAAAGGGGGGGGGGAAGACTTGTTTCTGTATCTGCACCCCCTTTTCTATGTGGCCCTGTTAGCTTAAGGAGTTCATGCCGGCCCTTGTGCTGCTCCAATATCTGAGCTAGCATAACTGCCTGCGGACAGTGCAATAAACTGGGAAAGTAAAATAATCCTTATGCTTGAACATGAATTTTCCCTCCTCCGTCCATTTACTCGTTTTGTGCAAGTTTATTTTTAATCCAGATCAGTTCACTGATCCAGTTTATGGAATTACCAAATTGTTATACAAACCCCGCCAAGGGTACACCTTGGGAATGAAGAGCTAAGGTGATGGGATGGCAAAAACTCCGTAAGCCAGCCTGGGGACCAGGACAGAGGTATGGGATGCTGTGACTCAGGACGTAGCAATCTGGTTTCAACATCTATTCATGCAGGTTGATCTCTCTATCTAATGTTGACTTTTTAACCTTTAAAAAAATGTGCAAAGAGGTAGATCCAATTCCTGTGTACTGAGCCATTTTTGGAGCTGAAGTCTTTCATGCTTAACCTCTGCCAAGTTTAAAAAAAAAAAAAAAATTATGTGAATCCATGTGATGTGCAGGCTTTGTGCCTGAAAAGTTTGTCTTCAGATTCCTTTTCGTGACTTCTGAATTAAGTGAGACTGTTAGATGAAAGCTGGAATATGGACACATGGACCTTACTGAGCGTGTGCCTTTCTGGCTTCAAAGAAAGTACAGGGCATATGCGCTCTTGCTTCAGTGTAAGTGCACTGCATCTTATGCCAGAGTGGGAACAGGATAGGGGGTTTTTTTTTGTTTTGCATTTTTTTCGTTTTCCAGAATACTACAGTTATTTCTAAATTGTGAACTTAAACCGAAAAAAAAAATCAAGGGACAGCTTTGCAAATGTAGAAATAAATAACCATATTTGTGTGAGCATGATGATTGTAATAGAAAAAATAAATTTAATCCGTGCCACCAACTAAGCATTTTTCATTGTGCACGTGTGGTTGGGCTCTGTTGGTGTGGCCCATCTGCTCTAAAGCTATACCAATAAGAATGTTTAAGTTTCAGGAAAAATCTTGCAGCAAAGATTGCTTGAGGATCTAAATGCATTTGAGTGAATGAAAATATCACTGAGCACGAAATGAAACAAATGAAAAATATCAGTGAGCATGAAAGTTAAGCAGTGTATGTAATACCACTGTGGTTTTGATATGCATGTCTTGCCTTCTTTTCTTTTCCTCAGATCCCCCTAAGAAAGTGTTTTTGGGTATCTGTCCTTTTATTAAAACTCTGACTTTGACTCTCTGAAGGTTCATCTTTCTTGGTCCAGCCCATCATTACCCCAGAGCCCCAAGAAGTTCCCTGTTATCTCTGAGGCTCTGTCTGTCACCAGGGATTTCCTCTTGCCGTAGAAAAGCATGCAACTTCCCTCAGAGTTTTCTGAATTGTGTTCAAGAGTGGATAATTGTTCCTTCTGAACTCCCTACTGGTGGTTTTCATCAAGTTCCCTATCTTCGGCTAGATTTCAAGTCAATTTATTTTCCTCTTCTACCTTTCCCTTCTCCTCTCCTACTGCCTTGCTTTGTTCTATTATTGAAACATTTCAGGAGTGTCAGTGCATGCAAATGCTGTCACCGAGCCAATGTACATTGGCTAATAATATGGATGAAAAGCAAGTCTGATAATTTATGCAAGATTATTAAGCCACATTAGAAACCGTCTGTGGAATCCTCCAACTCTACATTAGGCAAATGAAGGTAAAAACTGGAAAGATCAAAAATTCTCTTTGCAGCAAGGTGAAAAGTCACTTGAGAATGTTGTTCAGGTAATACTGTAGAAGCTCTGACTTAGCTGCGGCATGAACAGCGTAAGCTCTGTTGGCAGTTATTTTCTTGGTACCTTTTACTAGAATTCTGAGCTAACTATGCAGCAAAATAAAATCCTTAAATTAATTGCTAAATACTATAGAAGCAATGCTGTAACTGTTGTAATAGTGTCAGGGATCACAGTAGCTTGCTGAAGTTCCTGTAGTTTCCCAAGGACTTTTGCTTACTGGTTCAACCCAACTCAAATCACTTGTAATGCTGGAAACCAAGACAGGAGCGCTAGCACATACTGCAGTGAAACTGACTGCAATGGGATGGCATATTTCACTATTATTACACACTATGTTTTTTAAATTCTGCTTCTATTTTGCTAAATTCTGGAGATTTATGCATTCAGAAAAAAGTTGTTTCCTTCTTGTGTAATCTGCTATACCTTTAAGAATGATCTTGTCTTTTTCTCTCCGGAAGCACTTTGACTCATTGATTTACTTGCACAAGAACTTTCTGTGTGCAGGCCAGGGCTGTAGCTTACTCCAGTGTCCAGCTTGTAAACCAGAAAAATTCTGTCCAGCTCTCTTGAGAAGTGTTTCATTGTGATTTTCCTGAAAATCATTGCATCTGCCATGCTAATTTGTTATTCTTCCAAGCTTAAACAACTGATGTAAGCTTCAGAATTGTGTACACTTCAAATAACATCTTGTACTGTTCTTGGAAAAAAAGAAAAAAAAAATTTTAGAGATTTATATGATTTCTCCTTTCTAAACTGGTATTTGTGTCACACCAGTTTTAGCATGTTTCGAATCTGTTTATCAACTGTGCCAGCCTAGGTTCATGTTTACACCAGGGCATACCTAGGAATAGATGTAGAATTGCACTGCTGAAGGTGGTGTCAGTGTGATAAAGAGATCGCCGAGAAATGAATTAATTGATCTAGGAATGAAACAGATTAAAATATCGGTGACCTTCTGTGGGGTCTCAGAGAGCCTGAAACCAGAAGGATACATAAATATGCCTGTGCACAAACCCACAATGCTTTACCTGTTATCCTCCTAAACAAAAAGGTGTGTGTGCATGCGTCTGCTTTTAATTTGAGCCTACCTCTGTTGTGGAATCTCTGCTGTTTTTAATGGAAGGTGATGCTGTATTAGCCACCAGAAGTGTTTGTTTCTGGACTTGGATCTTTTGGGGGGGTTTTTTGTGGGTTTTTTTTTTGTTTTTTTTTTTCCAGAAGGTTTACACTGAGAGTGAAGACTGGCCCATGGATGAGCTGTTCCAAATATGAACAGTTCCCATGAATGCTTCAGGAAAGGTGGAATAGCGTTAAGTCACCGAAAAATGGCAAGCAAGGGAAAGCCATTTGGCACAGGATGGCTTTCCCTGTCTCTGCAGCCATCACTGGGGTCTGTGATGTGCGGTCCTGGGCTGGCCAGGCACTGCTGGCGCTGAATCTGCAGTGTGAGCAAGTCCACAGGACGGCAGCTGTTGTGGGAGAGACTCCGGCTCCATCTTGGGAAGAAAGGACCAACTTTGGAATGGTCTCAGGGATGTTCAAAGCCACACCAGATACTTCACCAGACAGTGAATTAGGGATAAGCAGCACAGCATATATCTCCTCGGCAAGCTTTGCTTATATTTTAAGAATTTGTTTGTGTGTAACCTGATGGATGGGTAGGTATTTAAAGCTTTGGTATGTAGCTCCAGGCAGTCTTAATGCAAGCTGTGGCAAAGCAGGCGACTCCTTAGACCCAGTGGTGGCCAGCTCTTTTTGCTTTTGATTTGTTTCTTAAATAGTGTCTGTAGAGTTTAGTCATCTGCAGAGGAAGAGTTGGTCGCAAGGCTCTGATTAAACAGGCCAGCACACAGTCCATCGTCGCTGGACTTGTTCCTGCTGCTCTTGGAATGGTTGAGAAAGGACGTTCAGAATTTGAAGGAGGCAAAGTATGCTTACAGGTCCGGATTTAAGCAAGGAAAGCTAAAATAAGAAAACCTCAAACTTTCTCTGTTTTTTTTCCCTTGTTGGGGATTTTAGGCAGCACGTGTACCAGGCATTTCTTCTCCTTTGGACAGATCTGATCTCCTGAGTAATAATAACTATTTATAGAACAAACAGTTTATAAATGGTAGGCTTGTTTATTTCTGCTCTGTGACTGCTCATTTCATATAGGGGTTTCCTCAGCTGTCAAGAGTAAAGAAACCTGGCTGAGTAGACACATCTGTAAAGAAGTAGTTGGTCTTGCTCTGCCGTGGTGTCCTGGCAGATCTGTGCTGCTCAGCCAGCAAAATTTTCCACCTGTGCTCAGTAAGAAAGGTGTTTTAGCAGGAAAGACATAGTGTCATGCTTTCTAAGAGGAAAGGAAGAACTGTTCTGCTTCACTCCTCCCAGGTCTGGTATCTGCTTCTCATGGAGGTGTGGGGGCAAGGTTTAAAGTACTGATCTCCTTTGTCTCCTCTCTGAGAAGCAGGTTTGTTGGTACTGCGCTATTAGGATGGGGACTCCTAAACTATGTCCAGACAGGAAATGAGAGGAAATAGGGGTAATAGTTTGTTTTGGTTTGTTTTTCTCTTTGTAGTAATAGGACTTGATTTCCAGTGTTTTACCATCCCTTGTGGGTTGTTGGACAGAAAACACAGAGGGGAAGCAGCACTTCATGCTGCATAATTAGCTGCCAGACATTGCACCCTCTGAGGAAGGGGGAACAGTGATGGTTCCAGGCCATCCAGGAGCAAGAGGAGAGAAATGCTGTGAAACAAGCCATGTCTGGAGTGCTCTAAGATACAGAATAAATCACTTAGAAATTCAGAGCTGTGTGAGGTTTGTGGTGCTGGCACACTCTTGCACATTCTGTCTCCATCTGAACAGTGGCTGTGCAATGATGAACCGCTGAGATGTTTTGATAGATGCCAGTTAGAGGGATGTTTTTGACAGGTTTTTTTTTTTTTTGGTAGTGATTAATGTCACTGTAAGCAGTTGTTTGTGTTTCTACATGTTTGTTTTCATTCATCTCCTATTTGTTTCCCTTTCACAGCAGTGCCCAGCTCACCATAATGAGATTCAGGAAGCTGAAATCGATCTCAATTAGTGAGGCTACTGTAAATATTTTCACTGACAGAACTGTCTTTATTCAGTTAAGATCTCAAAATATTTGAATGTTGTTTTATGATAAACAGTTAGAAGATCCAGTAATTCAAATAAAGTGATACTAAGAGGGCAGTTTATTCTGAGATAATCCTGTCTTTAGCTAATCTAAAGAAATTGTGCTTTCTGAAGATGCAAGAACCCCAATAAAAGGCAGAGGAGAGGTGAGAAGCATGAGAGGAAATGGAAGAGGAAAAGGTTTCTGGAGACAAAATTATTGGTTACTATATCTAACTTTATATAACAAAGTTGTCCGTCCTGTCTAGAAATGCACCAGGCATTGTTGCCTGCAGTTGATAAACTGAATAATGATCCGAGTTGCCCATATCTGGAGACTGTGAAGCAGCCATGACTGATGAGACCTTCTGCCTTGGTAGGGGAGATGACCCATAAGTTTCCAAGACATCTGGCCTAGGAAGAGCTCTCAACATCT
Source organism: Burhinus bistriatus (assembly GCA_013397275.1). Classification (NCBI taxonomy): domain Eukaryota; kingdom Metazoa; phylum Chordata; class Aves; order Charadriiformes; family Burhinidae; genus Burhinus; species Burhinus bistriatus. Next base: position 147,624 of record VYXH01009193.1, on the reverse strand, counting down.
TGTTCACAATGACCGCTCTGCGGCTGTTAAGGGGTGGGAAAAATTAAGTGGGAAAATCAGTGTTAAGTACCAGAGTACTTAAGGTTTTTCTAGAGTTGTGGGAATCTCTTGCTCTTGCAAGTTATTTTTTAAGCATGGCACTGTCTTTCAGCTGCTACTGAGTTTTCTTCCTAATACCTAAGGCCTGGCATGTCAGCCTGTCTAAAGAGTTAGACACAGAAGAGTGGAGGTTTCCAAACTTGTCCCGGTTTTCAGGTGCTACATTTTATTGAGGGTTGGGTTAGGTTTTTTTTTTTATATTACAGTGCACCTTCTGCTTGTCAGACCACTAAACAAAATTTATTTTTTAAAAAAATAAAAATTTCTCTAGCAGATCACAGTTTAAATTCTTGATCAATAGCTTGGAAATAGCTACAAAATAAACGCATAAAATTAACTAAATGCAAACTTCTGAATATACCTGGCATCAATCTCTTCATTTCACCAGCTGCTAGAAGATTTTGAAGGCTTGTCTTGACTGTGGAAGCCAAGTGTCAACTCTTCAATACTCTGACTGGATAATGCTGCTTTTCACAGCAATCCTAGAGAGGAAGATGCTTGTTCCCTTCCAGGGTTTGCTCCATGCCGCAGCCCTGTGTTGGTTTCTCTCTCACGCAAGGCAATCGCTTCCCTCCCTCTCCCGTTTGTCCTCAGATCTCTCTTTTTGGCTCCATCTGCCTTTCCGTGTGGATGGAGTGCACAGATTGTGTAGGACATAGCCCTCTTTTACCCCTCTTGGGCTACATCTCTGTTTACTTTTTTTATAAATAAAATAGTAACCTTCATTGTTCACAGCATTTTTAAGTCTTCTACAGCACTTCATAAATCCTGTTTCAGGAAGCGTGGTTAGCGTGCATACGTCCTAGTCATACTGCTTCCTAGCTGTCTGTAGACTCCCCAAAGCACAGTAATGGTACAGATGATAACCTGAGACAGGTGTCTCTTCTCAACTTTTTGGGGCAGTTTTGGATCTCCAGCTATACCATTTTGAAACAGCTGGTTCTAGATAGCATGCACCTACCCAAACCTTAGATCAAAAACAAGAGGGCCTGAAAAAGCTGAAAGTCACTTCCAGTCTTGAACTCCCTAGAAGTTGAAGATGGCAGGACTAAGGGTATTAGAAGGTGAAGTAACTGAATTGTGGGTATGTGGCTTTCACGTTTAAATTTGAATACAGGCATTTTAGAGGAGTGGTGGTGAAAAGAGCCAGGAGAGGATTATGTTGCAAGGTGTAGATTAGAGTTACGTTTTATGTTTGTTTATTCACGTGTGCATTTCTATGTTTGTATCTAAAAATGTGACTTTATATCAAGTTTGATAGATTTTTCACTTTACAAATTCTTTAGTTTTAGGAAGCAAGGAGGAACAGGATGGAACGGGCAGACTTGGAGGCAGCAGATAAGACTAAGACAGCATGTGCTGGTGGACCAGAGGGTTCTGGCTCTCCAGGGCATTTAAAGGGAGCAGAAAGGCTAGGGAGGGAGTACCTCGGTGATTTGTAGCAGGCCAGTGCAAAGCTTTGCCTCCCAGGCCCTGGAAACTCTCTCAGTTCCCTCTGGAAGGTATAAACTGGTGGGCTTCCAGTTAAGGGTCGCTCAGGAAGACCCCATGGTTCACATCACCCCTGGAGCATGACAGCTACCTTTACTCTGCTGAAATGAAATGAGCTAGTTTGTTTCCCAGCAGCCTAATTGCTCATGGTTTATTATAGAGACTATTTGGTGCCCTATTCTGAAGACTGTTTGTTCCGGACAGCATGTTTTAGAATATGTTTGTATGTGCTGGCAAATTTTTCAGGGTTTTTTTTTGTTTTTTTTTGTTTTGTTTTTTTTTTTAAAGGTCACCTTGGGTTTAGGAAAGTTTAAAGAGCTGCAACAGCTAAATAGATACAAGAAATTCAAACAAATCCTGAAGGTGGTTGGACTGTGGAATTCTTTTCAGCTTTTCAGTCTGAACTTCCTTAAATTTGCCAAATTACTGAACTGACTCATTTACATCTGTATTCTAAGGCCTTCCTGGCTTTATTGCCTGCAGCTGCCTTAGAACTTTCCAGGTATTTCATTAAAATTATCAGTGTAATATTGCCTTAGTTTCTTCATACTGTGTTATGGTGTTCTGGCCTAAACCTGTTTCTCAGATTCTGGAGCTAAAATAACTACTGCCATTGTGTAGTTCCTTCTGCTTGTGAGATTTGTGTTGCCTTTCTCTTATCTGTCTAAATGAATGACAGATGTTTTTGCATGTGCTGGTCAGTGGTTTTATGCTGCGTAGCACAATAGGACCTCGGCTTTAGTCCTCAGGCTCAGCTGTGATTAACGTTGTGAGTAACATTCCTGGAGGCTACTGGATTATTCTGCTGGGAAAAGATTATGCTGCCCTTTCTGTGCTGAGTCTTTCTGTCAGTTCTACAGTTCTGCATGCTGTCCTGTCTGGGTAGCCCTGGGGTTATGAGCAACTGCCTTATCTATCCTTTTCCTTCCATGGTAAAATCTTCTATTAGTCTGGTAGACCACTGTGTCTCCTGCTGCGCTGTGATACTGTAGCGTGATATGGCAAGTGTGAAAACACTTGTCAGCTCATTCTGGTGAGCAACTGCTCATGATTTCTGTTACTCTCTGCCTCTGAACCTGTAGGAACTGTTTGGCAGCTGGATGATAATGATCTTACTTTAACATTTGATGTGGTGCCATGTTTTTTGTGTTTGGAATGCACACTGGAAACAGCAGAAATGAGTTTTGGCTGGAACTTCAGTGCAATCTTGCAGGCAGTAAATAACAAAGACTTTAACAGGAAAAGAGAACCCAAACACTTCGTGTTCTGGGTTGGCTTGTATGAATCAGCAAGTTCTGCATCTGTGTTGCTAAATAACAAGACCCGATTGCTAAATGGAACCCAAATAGTATACCCATGTAGAGGCATAACCCATGGGATTCTGCTCCAAAATTGATCTACAAAAAACATCAAGCTGCCTCCTCTTCACATAGCTGAGCCCTGAGCTGGGACTTTCTCTTTTTAGTACTATTACAGTAATGTGCTTCATTCTCCTCTTGTTTACACTTGTATTGCTCCTTTTAGTCTCTTGTAAAACTGCTGTTAAGTTCATCCTCCTCATTTGTCATACTTCCAGTGACAAGATCTGCCTCCTTTCACTAACTCTCTCTTTTCCACTCCATTAAATTTGGGCTTATTGGCCTCTGCAGGACTCTGTGGACAGTTACGGCCAAGCACTTAACTGTTAGCTGAGTTAAACAAAATCTTTTTGTCTTTCCAAGCAAATCTGGGAACTTTCTGACAGCTCATACAAACTGTTTGCAAGCCTATAGTGGATTTAATTGCAAAGATAAATTATTAGATGATATTTTCCTGTAAAATATTCAGAATTACTTAATCCCTGTATCCGGGTACCTGAGACTAGGGAGGAAAACAAGATGAGGTGGAAGGCAGAAGGAAAAGAAACTCGATTTGAATTGCTTACTCTGTCTGCCAGAAGTTGCCACAAACTGCCCTGCGAGTTTGACTGTGGTAAGTTTGAGCGGCATGTTATGTACTGCATGTACTGGGCATGAAGTGGTGGAGATGAACCTGCCTTTGGAACGAGGAGGAGCTCATCTGTGGCTCTTGGGCCAGAGCTCGTAGGCCTCATGGGTAGCTTTGTTCTCTCTGATGTGGCTCTGCTGCTTTTGGGACCAAGCTCTTGCCTCAGTGCGGCATGCCACTGTGCGTGCATGCCTGCCAGGTTGTCTCGGCAGTAGCTTGAGGTCCGTGCACAGCGTTCCATTACGTACTGTTAATGTGCTGCGTGGTCTCTGACCTCGAGGTAGATTAGAGCATCCATCGGTTTTTATATGGTATTCCTCAGTTGTGTTCGTTCATCAGAAGGAGGTGGAGTCTCTAAATGAATTGTGCCCATCCTGAAGGACAACTCTGTGCATTGCAGAAAAGTAAGACTGAATTTTATTAACAAATAGCAGAAGTGCACAACACCGTGGTACTAATATAATAGAGGCTATAAATGTTAAGGATCAGCCTCATAGGAACTTTCTAAATGTTCAATCCTTTGCTGCCTTTACTGTTTCTTCTTAGAATTTTCACTTGCAGAGGCTGTGAATTATGCTGATGAAGAGGGAAGAGAAGCTCTTACTTTGTTATCTTTCAATTTGCAGACAACTGGCAAAGCATTTTGGCCACAGAGATAGAGAAGAGGTTTTCTTCTCGCCTGTCAGTTAAGCATAGTGGTTTAGTCCTCTAGTTTGGAACTAGGGGGAAAATGAAAAGACTAATAAAAGGAATTCTTTTAAGGTGCTAATTTAGTGGGGTTTGTCAGTGTTTTCTGCAGTGCTTGTTTGTACCATCTGAGTTTAATTGATGCAGCTCTGAATTTACTGTCTTGGTTTGCCTACAGTGAGGGGGTATTTTAAAAAAAAAAAAAAAAAAAGCCCAGTAGTTATTTCTGTAGTTTGTTATCTGGAAGGCTGAAGGGGAAGCTAGAATAATTCAATTACAAGTATAAAAGCTCTGCCTGCTGGGACCTGTGCCACAGAAGAGTATAGATTTCTTTTCATTGGTTTCTGAAGCGCACATCTCCTACAGGTGCTGTAAAAAGTAGTTACAGAAGGAAGGAAGCCAGCTGAGGTACCAGAGCAATATTCAAAGTGTGTGTGTCCCATTCTTGCAAGCACTAGGAGTTATGTACGAAAATAAGCATTAGCACAGCTGTATGGGAGCAGTCGGTGTGTTTCACAGCAGACATTAGTCCATTAGTCCTTCTGGTGACATTTCCACAACATCTAAAGCACTTATTAAAAGCGCATCCATTATGGATTATGCTTCAAAAAGGGGACATTTGTGGGCATGGATTCCCCACTGCAATGTAATATTAATGTTAGTTTTCAAAATTTATTTAAAGATAAACAGAAGAATATGCTCAATGAAGCCATAACTCAATAATTCTTTGCTGTAAGCATGATGCTTTATACTGCTGTGGCATAAATGTGCTAAGAAAAAAATGCATAGAAAATATTTTCACAAGCTGACACTGGTTTCTTTTGTGATCAGCTTCAAATCTTTGACTTTGAACCAACATTTCCAAAGTTTAGTCTATACCCATGTTTTATGTACCTTAAAGTCTGATTTTGTAGCTATATATGCTACAGACCTGTAAGAGCTAAATGCATTCAGTACCTCTGAAATCTAGGCCAAAGTTTTTTAGACTTATTTTACCTAAATTGACTTTGAAAACTGAACTGTGGGTATCCTATTTTGAAACCGTTGATGTCAATCACTGAACATTTACTAAAGCACAAAATTTCACACGGAGATGGAAAGGCCTCCTTCCTGCTGCCCGTCCCTTCAAATGATGTAAGAGGGTAATGGGTTAACTGTTCTGATAAAACTTATCTCAAAATGATTTCTGAGTCAGTCCTGCCATAAGACTATTCAAGAGAAAATAGTCTGAGAAAGTTATAGATGGCTTAGGAATAAATGTTGCAGACTTGGTGCCTGCTTCACAACCAGGCAAAGGATTAACTTCAGCTTTTCTTCCTCCTTTGTTTGCATAGGGAAAGATAGTGAAGGAAGGGCTAAGCAGACTAAGATGCTTCCAGAAGAAGATAACAGGGTCTGCTCTAGGATGGCTGCTGGGAAGCAGGAGGGGAAAATCTCTGGATGAAGGACACTTCTGTGCCCTGTGAATTACAGAAGCAGCAGCGGTTCGTGGGTTTGACAGCCTTTGCTAAATCACTGAACCGTGGTGTTGGTGTTGTTAGGAACCTTGGCTTCACCAGAAGGATTCTGCCTGGGATTGTTACAGTCCTAAGTGAGCTACCCACTTTTTGGATGTCCGCAGGCTCTTTCATGCCTGGGAGGCTCTGGCCTCTAAGACCTCTTTGGACTCGGCTTTGATAGTACTTCTGGAGGAAAAAAACCTGCCATCTAGCTGCCAGTGTAACCCAAGTGCTGACTGCTATTTCTTTTCTCGTCTCTTGCTTAATACCTTTTGTCAGATCAGCTGGCTCAATGCTGAAATGATGTAGAAATGAAACCTCAGATCAGATAAACTGACGTCCCTATTTCTCCCATGGTGTGTTTGTATGCAGGAAATGTCCTGCTTTGTGCTGGCCAAGACAGTTCGTGCGTACAAATTATGAAACCAGATTACGTGTCTGAGCTGCACCATTTACAAATGTTTGACTTCTCTGCTAATCACTACATGTTTTATAAGGTTATTGGGAGCTATGACTAATAGAGGAATTGACAGATTGTTGAATTTGACTTGAGGACAAAAGTGAAGCAGCTTCCCTATTTATACTTATTAGTTATATACATTTATAAGTTTATATTAGTTTATAAGTTTCACAGTTTCCGTAGTTTGTCAGAGGACTGTGCTGAAGAGTAGCTTAAAAAAAATAATCAAATTAGGGAGGAGTAGTCGTCACTTTTACTATCAGTTTCCTTTACAACACAACATTTTGCAGCAATGCCATAATATGCACACTCAATGGATGTGCTGGGCTTTCTTGTTCTTTTAATCTCTGCTCTGTCACTGTCCTTTTGTCCTTGCCTGCAGCAGCACTACTGGCTGTATGATAGTCCTGAGTCTCCTGACACAGTTCCCCATTGTGTCACAGAGCTTTGATATAAACTTATTTATCAGTCCTACTGCTTCACTTAAACTGCAGACGTGTTAAATGGTGTGGGTAGACATTGGGCATTTGCATACTTAGGAGACCTTTGACTAAACTGCATATACTGAGACTCATGCTTCCCCATTTTGCTTAATTAATTTTTCTTCGTCAGCATGAACTGAAAGGAGCAGTTCTTTGCTTTCCTTATATCAATTCTGCAGGAGGCATCAAATTTGTACAGGCACCCTCAGTTCAGAATAAGAGTCTAGGGATTTACACTTAAACACAAGCCTGGATTGGTCAAGTTATCCTTGTGTGTTTTATGCCAGGTAAATATGCCCATTAGCAATGGGATGACATTAAAGCTACAGATTTCCAGTTTTGTTGAACGGCAAATTTAAGCTGTGGTTTTCAGAGGATGAAATCCTGTAGTCATATGCATTAATCCAGTTTTCACAAGCTCTCTCTGGCAAAGCGTTAGGTCAGTGGAATAGCTACTGGTATTGATCAAATTAAATGCCTTTTTTCCATTTTGTAATCTTATCACTTGATTAGGCTGACTGAGTTCAGCAAGAATTACAGCACTTGTATGAAATGGAGTTTTAGCAGACACTTGTTTCTGAGATTTGACTTGCATAGGAATTGAGCTCTTGCAACTTTAATGTTCCTTGCTCCATGGGAAGAAGGATCACAGAATCACTGACTAGGTGGGGTGGGCAGGGACTTCTGGAGATGGTCTTGTCCAACCCCATGCTCAAAGCAGTGTCACCTGGGACAGGTTGGTCAGGGTTGGGTTTGACTGTCTCTACAGATGGAGACTCCACAACGTCTCTGGGCAACCTGTTCCTGTGTTTGACCACCCTTGCAGTAAAAGTTCTTCTTATTTTGAATTTAATTTCTTGTATTTCAGTTTTATCCTATTGCCCTGTACATTGGGCACCACTGAGAAGAGTCTCTCTGCCTCCTTGACTGCCCCCATCAGGTATTTATGCACATTGGTAGGATCCTACTGAACCTTCTCGGCCAAAGGCTAAACAATCCCAGCTCTCTCAGCCTCCCCTCATACGGCAGATGCTCCAATCCCTTAATCACCTTAGCTCGTTGGACTTGCTCCAACATGTCCATGTCTCTCTTGTAATGGGGAGCCCAGCACTGGACCCAGCCCTCCAGCAGTGCCTCCCCAGTGCTGAGCTGAGGGGAAGGATCCCCCCCCTCACCCGGCTGGCAGCCCTCGGCCTCATGCAGCCTGGGATGCTGTTGGCTGCCTTTGCCGCAAGGGCGCAATGCTGGCTTGTCTTCAACTTGCCCACCAGGACCCTCATCTTTGCTTGTCTTACAGTCTCTGCTCCTTCTCAGAGGTACCTTGAATAAAGGCCTCATTCACCTCTGAATTCTCTTTCTTCCTTCAGTTTTCTTAATTATACCCTTGCTAATCATTTAGAAAGAATCCCACTGATCAAGAGGTGGAGTACCATGGAAGCTATCACTAAAACTAGTTGGAGGGCTTATTCTTCTTCATACTTCTGCCCATAGTAGCAGCAAGTATTTTTTGAAAGTTAGTTTAAATAGAGGCAAGTATTTTTTGAAAGTTAGTTTAAATAGAGGCATTTGTTTTTCATTTGTACAGACAGGAAAGAGGTGGAGAATAGACTGTATCTGATTTCAAGCCTTAGCTCTCCTCTGTGTTCTGGGTTTGTAAATCTGCCCTCCTATCTTTTTGCTTTCAAGCCCCGTACACTTAGGAACCAACTTCAAAACAGTTAAAATCTCTCTGAAACAGTGTCTCTGGTCCCTCTCACCACTAAATCACCCGTCCCGGACTGTATACATCTAGGAATTTTAAAGAGGCTTAAGAATGTAATGATTGAGCTGCTAACCAAAATGTTCAATCACTCGTTAAAATCAGACTTTCAGCTGCAGGAACAGAAGGAGCAAATATATTACCTAAACTTGCAAAGGGACTTGAGAAACCACAAGATAATAAACTTGCTTACCAGGAAAACACTTTGAAAGGAATATTAAAAATAGACTTCTAAACATTTAGATGACCATGGTATGACACAGACTAGCACAAGTCCTATAATTGAAAATCATGCAGCATGAACCTATTTAAAGTTTTACTATGTAGGTAGTGGCTCAGATCTCACAATTCATTGCCCTTTTTTTTTTCCTGTGACCTGCTGCATCACTTATGACAACTCATTTGCTTTTCTTATATTACCTTATATCTGCTTCTTTTCCTCCATTGACAGGTGTTTTGTTCTCCCTGTCCTCTTTTTACTTGCTACTTATTCCTTTGCCTCTCTTGTCTTTCCCCAGGTCTACCCTGGCTTGCCCCACATTGTACTGCTGTTCTTACCCTGCCAGAAATCTGGGACCGGTCTGACATCTCCTATGTTACAAATGGATTCTCCCTTCCTTCGGTTTTGTACTTTCCTAGTGAAACTGCTCTAACCACCCACCATGGCCACAGAGATAAATGCTTGTTTTACGTGTCACTTGCCCTCAATCCCTCTTCAGTATTTGTTGCCCATAGTTTCACTGCTCCTCACCCCAAATGAGAGACAGAATTAAAATATTCAGCACAATGTTTTTGCCTTCTTGTCCCATAACTTGCTTTCTTTTCATCTTCTACAAGTTTCTTCTCGTTCCTTGTCAGGTCTTTTCCTGAAATTTCTGCTCTTCTGCTTGTCTGCTCCCTTACCATACTTTGGGATCTGAAGAGTTTACTGTCCACCTTAGGGAAAACTTGTCTTTCATCCCATTGCACTAGTGATTGCCCTCCTCCCTTCATCTCTGTGCTCAAGGATAACGCTCCATTCATGTCGTCAAGCTTCTCTCTTCCAGTTCTATCCTAGGTTGCTTCCAGTACAGCTTACACCTTTTGAAGGCCCCTGGAAACTTCTAGACAGAGGTTTGCTTCTTTGTAGGCAGAGTCTTTGATTTCTTCACTGCTAAGCTGCAAGGGCCAGTCTCAGATGGGTTCTAAGTAGAGTTTAGCTGTGCAACTCTGCAATATGGTTTTAAAGAGTAAATTCTCTAGGCCCAGTCACCATAGAGACTGTTCCATGGTCTGTGTAACCTTGTGTTTACCACTTCCCTTGTTATATCTTCTTAGTTCTTCAAATCACAAACCAGTGTCCAACCTCCCTTGTCACTATACCATACTCTGGCAAGTCTGTATTCTCCCTGGTTGTATACTGTGACCTGCACAGACCAGCATCCTGATCCCATACCCCTTAACACCATAAGCACATTTTCCCCACTGCACTTTTCCAGTACCTTCCACTTTTCCCAGCGGTGGTCCTTGTTCCCTGTCTCCTAAGCTTCTCTTGCCTTTTCCTTACCAGGCAGAGCAAATTCTGGTATGAGTTTCAGTGCCGCTGAGGTGTGGTACAGCAGAAACTGCCTTAATGCAGTAGTAGTTTGGTGAATGATCCACAGGAATTGGGGTGTGTAGGCAGTGTTTCAGGCAGTTCCTGGAGATGTGACTTCACAGGAGGAGGTGGAAGAAACAGTGTGATAAGTGATTGCTTAAAACTTGGTAGTCTTTTAGGTTGTTCCAGCCAACAGCCTTTACCACCGTCAAGCTGACTCTTCTGAAAATGTTGTTTGTCCCTTACTTGTTTGTCTCCTCTCTTGTTCTCTCACTGCAGCACTCCTTCACAGGTCCTTCAGAAGCTCTTTCACACCCAGCTCTATCAAGCTTCCTCTAGGAGGCCCGCAGAGCTCAGGCCTTGGTCCTCTGCTCTTCCTCTTTTATTCCTTGCTAAGAAGTAGTGGTAGAGAAGAACTCCATGTCTGCACACCTACTTCAGACCTGCTTTTCCTATCTACTCCAAAATGAAATCATAGCCTGTCTCTCCAGGAAGGATGGGTTCTGTATAAGCAAAAACGTGATGCGCTTAGTTTGCAGAGAAAACACCATAGGCATCTGCAATTTAGGGAATGGCAGAAAAGTAGTAAATTGCATTAATATTAACCCTTCTTGACTCTCAATTAAATGGGAGTAGACCATGTTTCAAACTGGTCTAACCTCATAGACTTTACTGAAACGGGATCTGAATGAGATGCATCATCGTATACTAAAACAAGTAATAAAACTGCTATAGTAACAGGAGATTTTTGAAAAAGTAAGAACGTGGATTCTTGCTTTTTAAGGCATTGACTTTGAAGCTGATCGGAGTTGGGAAGAAACTATATGGCTGATCAGTTTATTCCACTGTGGCTTAGTACAAAGTTATTTTACTTTTGTGGGAGGTATGTTGCTGGTTTTTGTTTTAGGTGGGATTGCTTATCTGATTTGGTGTAGCCTTGATGCAATACATGTCCTACTGTCATGTAATTGAGTAAAACCAATGCGGCTGCACACATCTTATTGATAGCATTTTTCCAAACCTATTAGCTAATCTAATCTCAGTTAATTGATTGAGTGATTTCAGTGTCTACCAGAGGTAATTCATCAACACTTCCCACACAAGACTGGGTCTTAAGTCAGTATTGCTAGATCAAAGCGTACATATTACTGTACTTCCCACAGGTCAGTAGAGACAACATGTGAATGTCCAAGGCGAAGCTGTACAGAAAGTGGAATGGGAGAGTGTCTCTGTGGTCACCTACTTTTGTGCTCTCATGTTGAGACTCTGAAATTGCTCGGTTGGCCAGGGTTGCAGTAGCACTTCTCTTCTTCCTGTGCCTGACTTGTTCACATGCCAACTCTTTGACAGCTGCAGGACATTGCTGCAGAGGCAGTTTTCCTGTGTCTGAGCTTTATTCCCACGCTAGCTAGTGGGTAAAGAGGAGTAATGTGGCTGTTTGTCATTTGTGTCTGAACAGACCTCATCTCCTTATGAAATATGTCGTTTTGAAAGCTAGTGTTTTACTCCTTGTGTGCAGCTGCCGAAGAGTGTTGGCCAGCTCAAAAGAGCAAGAGAGGATCTCCTTGAAGCAGTTGATAGCTGCCATAACTGCCGCTTCTTGTTCAGTGCAGTCTCTGGATGTAGTGACTTCATGTTCTTCACCAGCTGGAAGCCCAAACCGCTCTCTGAGCGTGCCATGGTTTCTGTGCCTGCGCACTGTTTCCCAGAAAGCAGCTGGGGCTCATTGTATGTGTATGGCACTTCAGTCCTTTAGAGACACTTCATTTCTGGTGCTCCTGTTGGGAGCTACATTGTGCAGAGAGGGACTTTCAGTCATAGGCAACTTCCCAGCCATCTACGGCTACCAAACATCTTAGGGAAAGCTGTCCTGTGTGAACACAGGAGGAGGCTGGACTCCTTATGTGATGGGAGAGGGACTACTGTCTACAGTACTCCCTGATCTTAAAAGTTGCTAAGTGGCCTGCCAGGCCAAAAAAGGGTAGTTGCTCACCCCGTAGGTGAGAGCCAGCAGCTTGAGATAGACACCAGAGAATCCAATTGAGAGCTTTGGGAGATACAGTCTGAGGAACACATAAGGAACATAAGAAATGGATTTAAAGTTTTCTGCTGCACAGAGATAGAGCGTGCTTCCCAGATGAGAGCTGCATGAAACAAAACTTCTTGAAGCTTGGTAACATCAAATCCCAAAGGGAAGACCTTGAGGGCAAAGGGCGATTGAGAGGTAGGAGGCGATGTGATTGCTGAGGCAGCTGGATGTGTAACAAATGAGATAAAAACATATCAAATGGGATAAAAACTTATGTCCCTGTTGGTGTCTGAGGGGAAGGAATCTTCTGTGGTGGGTCTGCTGGCTGAGCTGTGTTGAACTCTCCCTTGGCTTTTACTTCAGGGAAGAAAAGTAGAAGGGGAACAAACACTGATACAGTCTTTCTGCATAATGTGTTTCTACTTGTATGCATCAGAACAAAAAGGAGTCAGTTCTTCATGCATCAGGTCCATACCTGGGGAACTCCTCACCAAAGCATGTGACGGCTGCAAAATGTCTGTATGAATTCCAGGGGAGTCTGGACAAACATTTGGAGGAGAGATCCATTGCTGGGAGGGAAAGGAGGGTTGCTGATTAGACAAACTACATCAAGCTCAGGAAATCCACTCAGCTGAAAATGTTTGAAAGCTGTGTGAATGTTAGGGAGGAAATATTTTATCTCTTTGCCCTGTTCTTGCTTTACCTTGGACATCCATTTATTGCCATTTTTGGAAAAGAGATTTTGAACTCTGATCTGACCCAGCACAGTCTCGCTCATATCCTTAGGTAGAACTTTCCTTAGTGCTGGGCAAGCAAGCTGATGAATTCTTAAAAAAATAATCCCAAGCTAAAAATCAAGCAACACTTCCCCCCGCCCCAAGACAACCAATTCTGATGCAGTAACTGCAATTACCAAGAAAGCACACATCTCTGATCCCCATGCCTCTGTTCTGGGGTTAGTGTTGAATGGTTAACACTTGCACAGCTCAGTGCCTTGAGATTGCTGCCCTCAGAGTCCAGGGTCTTCAAATGCGTTTCAAGAAGTGCCCGTGATGGCTTTCAGTGGGTGATAACAGCAAACAAAGCAGGCAAAGTTTATTCAGATTTGTACTTTGCAGCATTAAGCATGCTCTCGATATCAAAAGAAGTAATAAGTAGTCGTGGAATGAAAGCTCACACTAAATGTTATAGATTCTCCAAAGCTGTGCTGGCCACGGGCAAGTTTGGAAACAATTTGTTGGTACTGCTGCACATCAGCCTATTCTTATTTCTACTAGAGCTGCTCTTGTATTTTTACTCCTAATTCCTTTTCTCAGTATGGGAGATAGTAATCCCTATAACTAGGGATGCCATTTTTCAAAGGTTATCTGATAAAAGTTGATGGGAGTGGACCTGCTTTGTTGCCTCTAAAGCTTGGTATCACCAGAGGGGCTGTCGATTTGATTCACTTCATCACTGGCCAAGCTACTAAAATGAAAACCATTGCAGAGCACGTATCACGCTGTGGCAGTGGAAAAATGCACACTTGTAATATTCAGAAGTAATTACTAGAAGATAAGTATGGTAACACGAGTGACCTGCTTTGTTCAGAAGGCAGGTTATTATGCAGTTTCTGTTGACTTCAACGAAGTGCTGATCCTCTCTGAAAATCTTTTCTTCAGTCATTTGTAGGCTTAAGTTTAGACAGTGATGTTTACACAGCATTGACGTGAGAATCTGCAGGTTTTATAATTGTGTTGCTTGTGAACTTCACTGCCAAGTACACTTAGTCTGCAACTCAGGAAAAGCAAAATGTCCAATGGAAAGGAAAGGTACAGTTCAGGAGCGCTGAGCATGAGCATTACTTGGGCGGAGAGAGTCACGTGGGATGACAGTGTGCTGTTTTCTGCTCCATGGTTGTCTGTTTGGAGTCTGTTTGAACAGTTGCCCAAAGAGCACCCATAAATACTTGTGGGAAGTTCTCTTTTTGGCCCACAGCGTTGCTATTTTGCTGGCTAATGAAAATCTGCTGCTTCTCTTGTCATTGAGATCAAGGGATACTTGGCTAAAGTAGTCCTTCAACATTCTGTTAGACAGGGAAATTTAAGAGTGTCCTGAATTAGATGGTGTTGTGAGCTTTAACTTTTTTTAAACTAATACAGGGAAATTGTTTTTAGAAAAATTAATTCCAAGCTAATACAGGGAAATTATTTTTAGAAAAATAACTATTTGGGAAAAATTTGGAAGGGCAGTCAAAATATTTTCTGGGATTTTTACAGCTTTGAATAATAAATCATTATTATTATTTTTAAGGAACTTTATTTGGTAGCTTGAACCGTAGCTTTCTTTTTATTTCTTGTTATTTTTTCTATTGTACTTCAGTAAGTTCAGAGAAGTGACTAAGTATTTGTTGATTTATTGCAGGGTAGAAGTACTTAAGATGATAAGATATTAGAAATAGCGGGTGATTAAGATTACTCATTATTTATATTATGCTCTTCGTTTTCTTTTGCGAGTGCATTGCAAAGCTTTCACTTTTTAGGCTGTGAGCTTTCATGAGTTTTTCTTACCAAGGTGATTGTTTTGTTAAAAGTAAGATTAAACAAGAACAAAATGACTGCAGAGATTTCTTGCACTGTCACACTGAGCACGTCTGCTTCCAAAGTGTCTGGAGTGAAAAGTTTTAATACCTTCATGGAACGAGTTTAAAACTTTCAAGAAGTGGAATGAAAACATGAACACCTTCTCTATGACAGATGTAAATTGTAAGTAATTGTTTGTGGAGCACTTGAATACCGTAATGGTTGTGCAGGCCATCTAAGTGGTTAGACAAACATAGGTGGGCAAAGAGAAGAATGAGAAAATAAAACAAAACCGGATGATGCTAAGAAAATACAGTGAATAGACTGAATTCCAGGGTGAGGCGGAGAGTAAGTTACTTCTTTTGTGGCTCCCTGGTGGATCCATGGAGATGCTGGATTACAAGGTTGCTCTCTGTGCTTTGTTCCACCCACACACTGAGGGTATGGAAAACTCCCGGGTGTGGCAGGGTTTCCGTGTTAACTAGCAGTGCTGCACGTTGAAACTACTTAATATTGGGTCGCCTGAGGGGGTCAGTGGGAGAATATCAATGGTAGGAGTGAACTTATTGATGCTTTCTATAAAGACTCACACAATTCACACAATGAAACGTTGCTAATGAGACAAAAGTAGTGGATCAGCAGTGTTCACTGCTCTTTGTAATATTCAGGAGTGAATACAAATGCCCATGATGAATATGCCTGCAGAATTTCTTTGGTTTGGAGCTTGGGATCACTCAGACTGCATTTTGTCCGTGTGCTATAGCTCCCTTCGGTAACAGCCAAAAGATGCGTAACTTCAACTTTCACCGTTATGTCTTGTTTTCTTTCCCACAGCTGTAGGAAAAGTGCTTTCTTTATCAAGTGTACTGAAAGAGAAGGCGTATTTGTGTGGGTTTTTTTATCCCCTCATCCTCACCGTAACCATTTCCTTTCGTAGCTAATAATATTTGGTATTTATTTCAGTGACTTACATAAATCTCAATTGCATAAACCAGCAGCATCCTTTTTTCTACTGGCTTTTCTTGTGGGAACTGGTTGAAATGAACTATCCCATTGAAAAGTTCCTGGAATGAGGAGGACTGTTGTACCATTCTTCAGATGGTGCAATAAGAATAATTGGGAGGGTGTCTCTGCTTTGATTAGTGGATCAGGGAGAATATTGGTTCCCCTTGAAGATTTGTAGCATTTTAGAGAGCAGGCCTTTAAGAACTTACCTTGTGCTTCAGGTATCCATCAAGCCTCGGAGCAGAGGCCTTTGAAGTTCCCGCTGTGAGTGCTGTTGTTGCTGCACAGTCTGTTGCCAGATGCATATTGAACTTGGACTTGGGGGTGCAACAGAGCATAGGACCCTGCTTGGAAGACACCAGTAAATGTACTGGCTGGAAGAATAGGTCTTATTTTTTTGCACCTATGTTGCAAGTGGGACAGGAGAGGTCTGCGTGGTTCACGGTTCTTTTCTTTGTCAGAGTAGTCAAGTGGCACCTCCAGTCTCTTCTTCCCTGCCTAATCTCTAACTCGAGCCAGGTGCTTTCTGTGTGGGATGATGAAGCAGCGATATAGCTGTCTGTGCAGTGCTGTGTGCAGTTTTCTCCGCTGCCCCCACTTGCTCCTTAAGTCAGTAAATCCTTGCAGTTTTGTCAGGTGGCCTCTTAGATGGAAACTTTCTTCAGTGTCCAGTCTCTATGCCTTATCTCTGGAAGCAGTACGCACAAAGAGGTTTTACAAGCTCAGTGTCTTACCCTTGTTTTGTTAAAATACTTGTTTATTTTTAAAACCATGGGACCAAAGGAGAGAGGCTTATATTAAACAGTGCTGATATTATCTGGAAGATTTTAATGCATTTTGCTTTACAGATAACTCTTAGGCTAAGGGCTGGAATTCATAAGGTGGCAGAGGAGACAGAGAATTACATGAAACTGGGCACAGGGGCCATGTCTCCCATATCAATCATTTTCTTGTGACAAAGGGACCTGCTGGCACAGGCACCTAGGGGGAAAAGCCCCCTCTGAAAACACTCTTTCCACTTGGGATGCATGTTTTAGCCTTTTTTTGTCTAGGTTCCCAGTCTGAGCCTGTGAGATGCAAAAAATCTTGGAGGTTTTTGCGTCTGGTTTAAGGAAGAAAAAGCCTCTGTCTGAACCTTAAATAGTAGAAACTGGCTGCCCCCTGTTTTACAATGCATTACGATGTGAAGTCTATTGTACAGCAGGGTAACAGAAACACATCTGGATTTTTTCCCATCAGGATTGATATGAATCTCATTAATAACAACTTTGTAATCTATCTGTAACTTTTTCAGTAAGTGATGATATTCTGACATTAGTGATTTTTTTTTTTTTTAAATACATTTTACAAATGCACATCAGGTGGCTCTACCTGGGAGATGGCACCTAAAGCTGTATTATCCTGTTTCACTTAATAGAAGGAAAAAAGCTTATTCTCTGGTCAGATGAATTACATTGCTTTGACTGCTAGGCAAGCTTGAAAATCACACAACTGTTTCTTGAACAACTTCCTACAAGAAGGAGCATGCCAAGGTAAATTGTTTAGGCATTAGGAATTTGTGCAATGGAGAACATTTCCACCCTCACTGTTTTTTCAGTTAGGATGTCTACCTTCTGAATGGTGCAAACTATGGCATGGATTCCAACCAAAAAGCCTTGTCCATGTTCAAAATGTTCAGAGAACTCTGCTTGCCCAGCATCTCCCATGCTTTCAGTCCCTTCTTGTTTTCGCTGCAGAGTTTGTTCTTGTTTCTAGTTCGTATATTCTGTTTTCTCAATGAAACTGTAGACTTGATTTGATATTGTCATTGCTATGCCAGTTTTTTGTCAAACCCAGATTGTGATGACTTAAAAAAAATCTTTTGAAAATAATTGGCCAAAAAAATCTAAGAAACATCACAATGGGCTATCCATGTGATTGTCTTTAAGCATCAATTTATATAGTATACAAAGAAGCTGGACAATTTACTTCTTGTCTGTGTTTCTTTGCATTTAATTATCTGCCTGTCTTGTGTGCTGTAGGCAAGTATTGGTGCAATAGCTTCTACAGACCAGTTTTTTCCCCTCAATTTTACTGTTTTGCTTTCATTTCCTGTTTGTGTCTGCAGGCAGGCTTGTCCTTTGCCTGCACTTTCATTGGGGAGGCTTTCTCTGGAACACCTTAAAGTCACTGTTGGGAGTTGCACCGATGAGAATTGCAACCTACAAATATTCAGTAATAATGAGTCAGGACAGAAAATGTATGCAGTTTGAAAATAATGGTTTCTTTTTATTTTTCCTCAGGTTTCTGTGCCTTTATTAGTTATTGAGGTCTCATTTCCGACTATAAGGCTAGGAGGATATTTTTTATTTGTTTTGGGTTTTTTTAACATGAAAGATGAGATTCTCCCAGAAGCGTGATACAAGGAACTGGGTCCTATAGAACTTTTCAGAATATTGGACTCCATGTAAGAAAATCAGAAGAGCTGACAATACCTCTGTTAATGCCATGGCATGTACTTCGCAGCAGAAATTTTTTGTCTAAGTTCTGAAATGGCATTGATGATTCTGGAAGAATGTGAGCCTTCAAAAAATTAAGACTATTCTCTCTCAGAACAACCCATCTGTTTCAGTAACGATGCTTGAAAGGTTGACATTTCTTCTGCCAGCATTCTCACTCTAGTAAGACTTAGGCAGGAAATTTTTGCTCCAAGCAGATTTTGGACCTGGATAAGAGCAAACATTAGGCATTCAGGAACCGAATGAATTATGAAGTCCAGTCTCCTGCCTATGCAGACATCAAATCATACAACCCCTTTCATAAACTAACCAAGCTTCTCCTCAAGTAATTTGTTTTGCACTTTCCTGTCTTCCTTTGCTTCCATCACAAACTGTTTTGGAGCTTACACGTTTTAAATGTTAGTGACCTTATTTTCATCTTCAGCTGGCTGTATCATGGTCAGGTCGTACTCATTTGTCTTTTGTGCCTGTTTGTTCGTTAGCTTCAATAGCTCTTTTCCTTCCAGGCTACATCCCCTGTGCTGTACGTAGACAGAGCAGTCACATCTGTTCTGTGCTTGTGCTTGGCTGTGCTGAACAATATGTGCATTTTTGGTTTAGCTGATGGTTGAAGGCTGTTTTCATCTTTGTCCTATTCTCTACATATGTACCAATTTCTTTTCAGCTTTCTTGGTGTACGTGCACAAAAACTCTATGAGCTGTTTGTTCTAGATGGAAGAATTAAGTGTTCCAGGCTCCGTCTGCAGTGCCATTATTACATGTTATGAAAGCCACTAAAGATTTCACTATTCCCTTCAATGCTTTCAAATATGAAAATTGCTCTGATACAGTAGGATAGCATCAAGATAGATATATACATTAAATAATGTGTTAGGAGGAAACAAGATTAGAGGCTTTTGAAACAGTGATGTGTGATTTGATGTCCTCTGCCATAAGACTGCCGGGAGCTCCAACAGTCAAACATGCTGATGGTGGCAGGAATGAGCAGTGAATGGGGAGGATTGCTGGCAATGACATGGCTGTGGATTAATTTTCTTTGCAAGCAGAATAAAGAGAACAGTAAGCTGGCTTTTTAAAAGCAAAGTTCACTCACTGCATTTTAACAGACCAGTTAATTAGTATCTATGACGAAAGACAACAGGTCAGTGATGGAAGCTGTGCCCGTGTCATGGTTTCAGCTGGGATGGAGTTAACTTTCTTGCTATCAGCTGGTGTGGGGCTATGTTTTGGATTCAGGATGACAGCAGTGTTGATAGTGCACTGATGGGTTTGGTTGTCAAGGCCTTTTCTGCTCCTCACACCACCCCACCAGCAAGTAGGCTGGGAGTACGCAAAAAGTTGGGAGGAGACGCAGTCGGGACAGCTGACCCCAACTGACCAAAGAGATATTCCATACCATGTGATGTCATGCTCAATATATAAAACTAGGGGAAGAAGAAGGAAGGGGGGGGACGTTGAGTTTGTCTTCCCAAGTAACGATTACGCATGATAGAGCCCTGCTTTCCTGGAGACGGCTGAACACCTGCCTGCCAATGGAAAGCAGTGAATTAATTCCTTGGTTTGCTTTGCTTGCGTGCCCGGCTTCCGCTCTACCTATTAAACTGTCTTTATCAACCCACAAATGTTTTCTCACTTTCACTCTTCTGATTCTCATCTCCATCTCAACTGGGGGGAGTGAGCAAGCAGCTGCGTGGTCCTAGTTGCTGGCTGGGGTTAAACCATGACAGCCCATCATCTGCAGTCTTCTGGAAAGTATGTTAGATGTTCACCAGAAAAAACAGATTCCCTGCCTTTTGGGAGTGCAATGTTGCACAGGAGCAATTAGCCTAGATGACTGCTGTCCTATCCTTTTTCATTAGAAACAGCAATCTCCTTCCTGTGCTGGTGGAATGTGAGCAGGAACATAATTGTGCTAAACTTCGGCCGACTGCCAGAGTTGCTGGCTGGCATCTTCCATGTGAGCTGACTCTTTCTGCTAGGGGGAAGGATTGGACCCTTTCTCCTTCCCTCCTCGTCTCATTTTTTATTTGCACAGAAGGCTTTGAAAACTCAGGCAGTAATTACAGTCTGCTTTTGCTCACCTTCATCATGTTTCCAAATACCATGTAATCTCATCTGTTTGGCTCAGTGCTCCCTCAGAGGCCTTGAACACCCCACCTGGCTTCTGGTAGGAAAAACTAGCTGTAATTTAATCTTGCATCTTTGACAATAACACATGAAAAACAAACTATGACATTGAAATGATGTTAAGAGACTGGTTTTTAAACTAACATCATTCTAAGCTGTCTAGAAGTCAGCTTTTCACCCTTGCATAATTGTGTTTTGGTATTAGAGGGTTCGATGAGCAATGACAAATTTTGCATGTTGTCTTATGTGCTGCACCATGAGGCAGGTCAGGACAAAGTTTCTGCCTTGTCTGAATTTTATAGCTTGGGGGTTTTTTGCCCTCCCCGCCCC
>VYXH01009193.1:108955-127007 GCA_013397275.1 Burhinus bistriatus | reverse complement strand
CCCCCCCCCCCCCCCCCCAAAAGGAAGCCAACCTTTAAACCAAGCTTCTTGTTATTTTTGTGTGTACTTGTGTGGTTTTTTGTCTGAAGCAGTTGGAGAATCAGTCAGGATTTGGTTAGAGCAGGCAATCTGATTTCTTTTGTCTTTAATAGTTTCTCTCAAAATTTTTCAGTCCACAGAATGATTATTTGCGTTATATAGAGACACTCAAGGTAAGCTGCTCAAGGACTTTGTTAGACCTCATACATGTCAGAACATAGTCAGTTAGCAGGAGGTACTGAGCTGATATTAAATCAGTCTTTGATTTTTGTGCCTTGGTGGTGCGTAAGCACAAGATATTAATGACTGCAGAAAGGTTAAACTTTACGTGTCTTCCTGTTTATCACAAAGGTACAGGGTACAAACAGAAAGCAGTCTTGGCAGGCAACAGGCTTGCAAAATCCATGTGCTGCTTATCTACAGTTGTGTTTGTACTGAAATTTGATTACCATATATGAAGGTAAGTACTTCAGAATCCCAAGGAGTCTGAGGGGTAGCTCTTGATTCCCAACTGCAGCAGACTGTAGCTTGGGTACTTGGTCACCTCCTACCAACAGTGTGAAAATGTTTTTAAAAGAAATAGACCTGGGCAAAGCTTCAAAAGATCATCTATTAGGTTTTCCTTCTTGAAAGTAGGCACAGCTATGACTAACCCACGATCGATAGATACAAACTTGTTCTTAAAAATAATACAATAAAATCAGAAACTAATGTAGTTGCAGGTTCTGTAACCCATATCCATTCAATAGATTTCAATGTGTAATAATCCCAAGCATAAGAAACCTTTTTCTAATGTTTAATTTAAGTTTCCTTTGCTGCATTTTAAGCCCGGGTCTACTACTTCTGTTTACCCAGGATATGGAGATACTACCTTTCTCTTTTGCAGCAGCCTTATAATATGTAGTGGCTTATCGTGTCCTCTTTCAATTTTCTCTTCCCTAGACTATACAAATTCATTTCTTTCTAGCTTTCCTCACAGGTCATGTTTTCTACACCTTAGATCTTTTTTCACAGCTCTCCTATGGCCTCTTTCCAGTTTCTTCATGTTTTTTGCATGAGGCCCAGAACTGGGCATGGTCCTTGAGTTGATACTTTCTGATCCTGAATAAAGCAGAGTACTTAACAGGTTTTACAGCTGTGATGCTTACATTTGTCAGTCGTGATAGGATGTTTATCTTTTCTGCAATAGTATGACAATGTGCTGTGTATGAACCACAGTGCAGAGTATGGAGGCCTGTTAAGATACGTTGGAGCAGCTGGTCTGGCTCTAAATTGAGCAGTGAGCGGGCAATGGGAGAATGCCTGCACCGATGAGTTTAAACAACCTACTATGTGATGGAGAGCAAAGAGGGCAAGAAGGCTGATGATGCTCCAGAGCACCTCAAAGGTACAGAGCAACCATTCCTGGGGAGGAGGCTGGGATAACTGAGAGTCCTCCTACCTGGCCTGCAGGCAGGTAAAGGGGTTTTTGTTCAGTGGACTTTACCTGCCCCTTGCTTGCCTTTGCTTATGGAATAAAGACTGTTCAAAGGCATTTTTTGGATTGTCTGTGGCACGTACTGCCCCTTCCTGTCAGGAGGAAGGACCACGGTTTACACCTCATGGTCCTTCTTGCAGAGCTGCAAAGGAACAAGTGATTACACCAGTTCAGTAATGGAGAAAACCCAAATGTTAGAGTTATTAGGAAACGGCAGAGAACGAAGCAAAGCAGTGTTGTACCACTGCATAATCCAGTGGCATCTGTATAGAGAATGGCCAAGTACTTGAGGACTTTTCAGCCTGAAAGGGACAACTGTAGGTAGACTCAGGGTCTGTAGGCATGAATAGCATGGGAGAAGATGGATAGGGATCAGTGGCTTGCTGTCTCTTCCAAAAGAGGAACTAGGGGACCTCTAATGGCAGTGGTAGGGTGCACTGACCCAGTGCGGCCATTCTTCAGTACGAAGTTATCTTTACCATATTGTCTGATTTTCTTTTAGATCATTTCTGCAGTTTATGATCAACTTAATTTTTGGCCTGATCTCTACTGTAAAAGATTTTCTTCTTGCAGCCATCTGGGTTTTTGGCTCTTTTATTTGCTGGTTTAGGAAAAGAAGTATGTTGGTTGTAGGATGGGGTTAATACTTATTAATATGGTTTCTTAAATTTTTTAGCTGCTCGAGGAGTCTTTGAGCTGCTTGGATTTTTGACAGAGGATTAATGTCAGTAAGAAATGTGAAATCAGGACATCACAAGGCTCCTCATTTGCTATGCTATCACACCATGCTGCTCCCCAGAGAAAGGAGGCAAGAGAGAGAATATACATCTAGGTCTTGCTAGGGAAAAAGGAAAAAGTTACCTTAGATTTTCTCCATACTTTTATAAAAGCCTCTATTGGAGCTAATTATTCAGTGCTAGAGTGCTCTGGTTTGTATTTCTGCCATTTTATTAATAAAATTGGTAGATTTTGTGCTTTCTGTCTAACCGTGGATGCTTTTGAGCATAAGCAAACCAAAGAGAGGGTAGAAGTCATGCCAGAAAAAATAAGTCATTCTTTTGTGTGTGTGGTTTTTGTTTTTTGTTTGGTTTTTTTTTTTTTTTTTAAAAAAAAAAGGTCATTCATGCCCTTTTATAAATGCAATGTGCAGGTTATGTACAACATCAGGTTCTAGCACCATTTTTTTTTTTCCTTCAGCTTCCAGTTTTTCTTCATTGCTGATTCTCCCTAACTAAAGAAGAAACAAAAGGGCAGGGGGGCTTAAAGGAGGAGAGGGGGACAAAAAAAAAGGAAGGCAATATCTGAGAAATAAGCCCCCAATGGAGCTTAGCGGCTGCCAATCTGTCTTTCCTTAGTGTCATGATTTCTAGAAACATGCTGCCATCTTCTCTACTCTTTCAGGGACTTGGCCTTGTCTTCCTCCCTCCTTGTTCTAGCCAAAGACTATCAATAGTTTTATTTATTTTACTTTCTCTCTGATCTAGCTTATTGTGTTCTACACATTTACGTATTAATTGCCTTGAAAGCAGCAAGTAGGGGTAGGGAGCAGATTCTAGTCAAGACTGAATTGAAATTGTTCAATAGCTGCTTTGATAGAGGTGGTACTGGTCTAGGATTTGAGCAATACTTTGGGAAGTTAACGCTGCTGATGCTGAATACCTCAGCACACACCAAAGAGGAGTAGCTGTGACTGGATCTGTGTATCAAGGGCAGAATGGAAACGGTCGGAAAACTTGACTGGGGAGCTTCTGGCAGGCTAATTCAGCCCTCCAGGTAGAAATATTTTTGGGTCACAACTCTTCTTACTTGTCAGGGAGAAAATAACTGGAAATGTAATTTTTGTGGCGTAAGCTGTAATCTTCTAGGCACACATATATATCACACTTTCTTGTGTATATAGATTCTTGTTTAAGAATAGTTCCCTAGCAATACACTTCCTTTCGCTGTGTGCAGTGACAAATTGTGTAAGAGATTTTACTAATGTCTTTGTATAAGGAATGCAAACTTGAAAGCTGGGAGAAATTTGGACTGTACCTCATAATTACCATATCCAGCATTTCATAGAATCATTTAGGTTGGAAAAGACCTTTAAGATCATCAAGTCCAGATTTTGTCTATTTAGATGTTATTTGCTGTTTTATTGGGGTATGTCATTCAAACTAGTGATTTTTAGATGCTTGGCATTGCTCTCCCAAATCATGCAGTGTGCCACAAGCACCCAAATTTCTTACCTTTTCATGGCTGTCAAGTGCTATGAGGTTTCATTATGTCTGTTCTGGAATTTGAGGTGGGATAGATAGGAAGCGGTTAAAAATCAAATTTGAAAAATCCAAACTCTCGCTTTACGTGCTATTTGCCCATAGAGCACAAGCTTATTTCGGTTCTGGAGCTGTGATTGTCAGTGAAGCTCACCTGCCTTTAGGTAGCAGCAGCAGATGACTCGAATAAAATGCAGCATCCCATATGTAAGCTGCTCAGTAGATACAAAATTTAACATAATTCAGAACCATTTACTTTCTCTATTTGACAAACTCCCATGCATTCCTTGGAATGTATTTTAGGTGCTCTGGAGAGAGCATTCCCATGACCTGTTTAAGGCATGTCCTGATATTTCCTGAAGGGTCCTAGAATACACCAGACGCGCTTCAGAGCCGAGACAGAACAGCCACGCTCCTGGAGAGGTCTGGCAGACAGCGTTTCCCTGTCACTGCTGGACATCGGTTCTGGCCTGCTCTAATTTATTGAGGTGGCAAAGCACTTTTCACAGATCGTGAGCTCACAGCATTCATGATTTCTTAATATTTCCAAAATGGAATTACCTTCAAGATTTATGGGAGCTAAATATCCTCTAATTTCCTTTTTTTTTTCCCCATATGGATATAACATTTCCCCCAAAACTGTTCCTCCCCTCTCTTTAAATGAAGCAAAAGAATGAATTAAAAGTCAGTTTCCCTGTCTCTTTGTACAATATTGTTAAATATTACCTAATAATAATAGGTGGTCTAAGGCTATTGTGTTCTTTGCTAGAAAAAATCCTGAAGTTTACTTGTAACAAATACAATAACAAGGCCAATGGTCACTTCACCCTTCTCTTTGGGCATCACTTTGGTCACATGCAGAAGGGACACCACAGAGCATCAGATCAGTCCTCCTAGTGCTTCAGCTGCTTCTGGGGACTCCCCTCGGGGCCCAGGGAGTCCCAGAAGGATCTGACCTTCCTCCTGGTTTTCCAGGCACCTTGTAAGGGAGAATCTGAGTTAAGGAGAGACGGTACTCCATGTCAGACTACTGTAAACTGTCTTTTCCTGGTATATGACTTGCAAATAGACCAGTTAATTGCATCTATAAATAATACCAACTTCTGAGTTAAGCCTGACCTTACAGCCTGTACCTTCTTTTTCGTGCAGTGCTCTTAACTGGCTAAGTATTTTATTTACACTGACCTACTTTGTAGCATTATTGTAGGGAATCCTCTTGATTCTCCAAACGAGAACAAAACCTGCTCGTTTGCGCGTTTTTGAAGCATCCAAGTTTTTCCTGAAGATTGCATGTCACAGTGGCAATCAGAGTAGCTTGCTGACCTAACAAACCAGCCCAAAGGTGCTGGTGGCCCCCAGGCAGTGCCATCATCCTTCACTGCGGCTGCTGCTTGGGGAGAATGGGGACCATTCTGTGGGACCTGACTTCTGCTATTAGTTCAAGTGGTAGCTGTGAACATTGGTGCCATTAAGGTTATAAAAGCTCTTACATTGTATGAGAATCCTACAAAGATTCCTCTTACTGATGTTGGAAGAAGGTGGAGATAACTCCTTGGAGACCCACAAGTGTAACACAATATTACATTTCAGAGCACCACCGTGCTTGGAAAAACATTGAACTAATTTGCCAAGTTATTGAAGCTTTTAGGATATTTTCAGAGTATTATTGTATCCCGTTCCTTTTCCTTTTTTTTAAATAGACCTGTGGGGTTTTGTTTTTTTTGCTTAAGGTCTTCAGAAGCTTACGATATTTTTCTATCTATCTTTAGATATCTGTCTGTCTATCTATCTGTCCAGCTTTAGATATCACCCTAAGATATCTAACACGTCTTCCCCAGCTTTTCCCACATAAAGTTATATAGAACCTTTCGTATTCTCAGCTCTGGAAAAACTTTCCTTCTAGATCAACCATGTAATCTGTGAATCCTGCGTTTACGGTTATAGATGATCTTATTGAAGATTGCATGAGTGGATGTGAAGCGGTACGCATGGGTGGGTTGGAGTCTTCTGTTCTTGTTTTGTTAAATGCTCTTGGTCTCTCTCTTCCCCCTTCCCAGAGGTTTCTCCAGCCTCTGATTTACTGGGCATCTGTGATAGGACTGTACTTTGAGCAGTTTGTAATTCAGAATTCATTCCATCCTTTTCTCACCGTGCTGCTATCTGAAATTGCTGCTCTGTACCTGGCTGTGGAGTAGTATAGATGAGGTTATCTTAAATCAGGTAGTTCAAGTCCAAAAGTTACCTGATTGCAGTAGCATGGAGTTGCATGGTGAGTACCAAAACAACCTGAAGGGAGGGTTAAACCGGTGTGTTACATCTGTCCTGCTACCAGCTTATCTTAACTATCCCAGGTTAGCCAGGCTGTATCTATTTCAGATACCTGTACATTGCACTTGCAGTATGGCTGTAAAGGAGGTATACTCTCTGACTCTGAACATGCAGTACCTTCCTTTCTTCATTTCTGTAGCATAGTGTGATTTCGATCTAGAACATCCCTGCTACTCTTTTGATATGATTGAATGACCAGATTTCTAATAGCACTAGCATATTTTCTAGCCGTGATCTTGATACTCTCGGAAATGGTCCCATATGAAAATTAATATTTCTGTAGTTTCTTTTGCTAATGATTTCCTTCCACTGTACTAATTGTTTCTACAAGAGACAAATTTTTAGTAGCTGCTGTGTTTGTCTGTTAAGGGTGTAATTAGGATAATGTATTCCCATAATGACACGGTTAAGGACTAGTTCTCTCTTTTGTAAATGAGTTTGGATAGACCACAACTGTTTGGTTTGGCAAGGACTTCTCTTGAATCATTTATGTGTTAATGAATGCAGAATAAAACACCTACATCTGTACTGAATTTCCATGCTCTGTAAACTAAGTGCTGCTTCATGATCTCCTGAACCGTTTTCTTTCTTGCCTGTGTTAAGATAGCTGCTGCGTATGTGCATATGAGTGAGGCAGAAGCAGCCATGGGAGCAGATAACCCCAGCCTTGCTCTCCCCACGCATTTGCCCAGTGCATTCATACCTTCACAGAGCAGCATGCGTATATGTGATGAACCATATAAAGGCAACTCCGCACCCTTTCGTCACACACTCACGTAGACAGCACATTAATTGACTTGTGCTTACAAAGCTGGAAGTAAAACTGCCTAAACTCTGTTTGCAATGTACAACTTATTGTAGCTAAATTAATAGACAAACAATAGTGTGGAAGTTCTAAATTGCTGAGTGGAAGTGATTGTCAGACTCACAACTTGAGTGTTTTGGGTGTCCTCATGGCACAAATTCTGACAGATTTGTTCCACTGCAGGCGCCTTTGGGTAAAAGTAAAATCTTCCACGTTACTGTATTGCCAGTGAGAATATAAAATCAGCACTTGGGTATGGAGTCTCCCAACCTCCCTACAAAAATTTATCCTTCCTAGTTCAGGAGTTAATTTCTCTCTCATTTTGGTTTTCTCAGGTTCTCGAAGCCGGCACCAATGTTCTTGGATGATTCCTTCAGGAAATGGGCACGTATCAGGGACTTTGTACCCCCCTTTGGAATTAAAGGACAAGGTATGAGAAAAATGTACAGCTGTTGGAAAAGAAGGTCATTCTGCAGATGCTTGCCACATCTTGTTTTTCTGTGTTGAAAGCTCAGGTGGTCCCTTGGGCTCAGCATTTTTCCTTTTCTAGAGGAACGTTGTACAAGTAGCTCTCAAGCTCAAAAGGGTTTTCACAGCTGGAACGTGGACCTCAGAGGCTTGTCTTAGGGAGGCTGGTTTAGCACATGGTGAAAGTCAGTGCAACAATGGCAATTTAGATGTGCCATCATTCTAGAAGATGCATTTTGACATTGACTGCTGTAGCATCTTGGCTGACAGCAGCAGAGAGTGTCCAAGCTGATTTAAAGTACCTTTAAGTTGGTAATTCTCTAAAGAACAGGAAGGACTCCTCTTTCTGAGTTTTGGACCCTTGGGGTTGACCACTGATACAAATCTTCATTTTCTTTTCATAGCTTTTGGTTGTGTAATTATTTTATAGTTGTGCTACTTGTGGACTTGTATAACAAATAGGAAAAATTTGTTCAGATGCTTTGGTGATGATTTGTCATATGCCCTGTCCTCCATCTGGAGTGTGGCAGCAAAGGTTGTGTCTCAGGTATGCTGTGGGAGAGCAAGAGTGGTGCTGGTGGTGATGAGATGGGAGCCATAGTCCACCCAGAAAGTGGTGTATTTTGCGGGTGAGACAAGCTCCTTGCTGTCCTGCATGCGCCAACAAAGGCCCCTCTGGGCGAGTAGTGGTGGAGCAGAAGGGTTATGGTCATAGCAGTGATTTGCTGCAGACTTCCTGAAGTCTGATGTATTTATTAGGAAGTGATTGTAGCATTGCATCAACTTCCAAGATTTTTTTTTTTTTTTTCCACTGACAAACTCAAGATGACAGTTGGCCCCCAGAGGAATTGAAATACCTGGTGGAGAAAGGACTGCAGCCACAATAGGCTTGGGTCTGTCCTTCTCCCTGGAAGCAGATGTGGTAGTTGTCAGAACAATCTCTGATCAAATGAAAGGCTCTACTGACAAATTTCTTTTGGCTTGCATCAATTCCCTTCTTTGTTTTGTATATGTCCATTCCTTGTCCAGTTGGTCTTTTGCTGCTCAATAGGCAACTAATTACCGTCCTCTAAATCAGCCAGCAGAGTTTGCAGCAAAGACATAACAGTGGCAGCACAAGTGGAAGGTGGTGTTGACTGCAGGAGGGCTTGTCCCCTTCTAACAGGCACACAAGGTGTACAGAGGTAGGGCAAGCTGCCTGACCAACGTGGAGGTGGGATTTGCAATTACATATGATGTCAGCTAGACCTAATAAAAATCATTCTGTTAAACTGAATCCAAATGGAGAAATTCACCAAAAGGGATGACGGAACGGCTCTGGCAGCCTTCTCTCTGGGTTTGTTGCCAGCTTGTATCACCACTGCAATGTTATGTAAATCTGGTGTTTTATATTGGATTTCCTTAGTTAAAAAGAGAAATGAGAAATTGCCATTATTTAAATGGCTGTGAGCTGAAGCCATGGGACGGAAAGCGTTGAATGGGTTATTTTTTTAATGCCCTCCTGGGACTGAATTTTGTGCCAAGTTTCAGTCTGGAGCAAGTTCTGTGTGTGGGAGGGTTGAATTATAAATCTCTGTAGCCCAGGATTTCTAATGGCCGTGCTGACAGGCTGTGAGTCCTAGCGATGCGAATGGCGCCCTTTCATGTTACACATCACTTGGAATTCTTGCATCAGTCTTTTCTCGCTGTCCCATGGGATGCATTCTGGCTCAGCTGAGTGATTGGATGATGGGATCAGCACCTCATTAGGGCTTTCAGTCAGGGCAATCTAATGATATCCGAACAACTGACCCAGGCAGGCAGTGTGGAGCTCAGTCACGTGCTGGTGTGAGACGAAGACTATCAGAGCTGGGATGTGCATGGGAAAAAGAGTAGTCAGGGTGGCTGAGACAGTGTAGAGAGACGTGCCTGTGTTGAAACAGACAGGGCAGGAGTTTTGCTCTGTGCGTTTGGAATCCCTGTGACACCATCAGCTGGGATTTCTGACGTGCATCACGCTGGGAAAGGCAGTCGGTGTTTATAGACACCGACTGTAGTTGGGTTGGTAATGGGAATATTTTGCTGAGAACTCGGTGAATATCACCCAGTGTTTTCAAGTCACTGTGATGTAGTCCAAGTGCAAAATGGCTTTATTTTTTTGTGTGAAATATAGCCACAGGATGAGCTCACTTTCAGTAATGCTGCATGTTCCAAGAAACTTCTAGAAACTAATCTGCGGTAGCTTGAAAATACTAAAGTTATGAAATCAAGAGATTCTTAGCAGCTTGGAGGCTAATCCACCATTTCTGCTTTCTTTTGTTAAAGTTTCTCTCTGTTCTTCAGACACTTAGCTAAGTTTTTCTTTGCTTTGTCTGAAAAAAACTGAAAGAAGTCTTTTTTCATGCATCACTTGGTGTTTACTGGTCCAAGAGAGAACAATTCCAAGACTGCAAGAACCAAGTCTTACAATCTTTAGGGGAAAGCAGCTTTTGAGGTGCATTGTCGACTGAGCTGCACTGATTTGGAGTAACACGTCTGTATGAATTACATGTAAAAGAGTAGAAATGGCTCAGAAATTTTCAGGGCAGGACTAGCGCCCTTTAAAGGCGATCATATCAAGGAGAAGGCAATACGTTGATCATTTTGACACGGTTCATCAGGGATCTTCATTTTCTTCAAAAATAAGCTGATTTTAAAGACAGTCCTTCCATTTAGAGATGCTAAAAAGTACTCAGTATGACATAGAAAACTGAAGTGTTTCTCCATGAAAGAATGCTCGCTCCTTTTCTCCAGTGGTCCCTTTCTGATTTGGCCATTAGCCCATGCAAGGGAGTTTTATGACCAGAGCGCTCCACTGTCTCCAAGAGCATTCACATGTAGAAGGCCTCAAGGTGAGTATGGTTCTGAATAGGAAAGTTTTTAGACTTTGCCCCAGATGATGCTGATTCTGAAATGGACTATTGCAGTAGCAATAATGCACATCTCATGTCAGATTGGAAACTGCTGCTATCGTTAGTTAACCACCTTAGTGATTACTTGTCTGCTAAAAGAACGAAGCACAGGAATAAGCAGGTGGTGACCCTACTGCTTTATGAACAGAGCTTTCTTTCTGAGATGAGGCACGCAATAGGAGCTGTTGTGCAAACTCTTTTAGAACAGTGGTCTCTTGAGTGTCTGATACAAGGTATTAGAAATAGATGAAGAGGAGTTTATGAGGAGTGGTTGCACCTTTTTCTTAAACTGTCTTAAATGGGCAGAAAGTTTTAGTACATTTTGTAATTGTTGACTCTGCCTCTGTTCACCAAAGATCTTCACCAAGGATTGATCCTAATTACTTGATCCCAGTCCCCAGCAACCTGGGACAAAAGCGGAGCTGAGAACCATCAGGAGTGTTGGAGCTGATACAGCAGATTGAAGGTGTCATTGCATTCATCACAGATGTCTGTAGCCCTTTGTTGGGAACTCTTGCTTTCTCTGTTTGCAGAGAATAGGGAAAGTAATAGATATGTCATATTTCTGAAAAGGTGTGAGTGTATTTGCTTATAGGTTTTAATACCACAAAGGGTTGCTAGAACTATCTAAGTTTGGTCTTTTGTGTAGCGGCAGCTCTAGGTTTCACCCAGTGACTTCTGCAGCTGGCTATGAACGTATGAGGTAATCTTTCAGAATCTAAATCAAGATTTTTTTAAATGATGCAGAATGACCATGTTGTCAAATAGGCCGGTGTCGTATTTGACTGCGCTTCCTTTAAAAAAGACTGTTAGTGCCACGTTGAGCTTTGTTGTCTCCTTCTATGTGACTTGACAGACTCTAGAAATGGGATGTGCCAATGTGAGTGCTTGGAAATGATGACTCCATCTCTATTAATAAATAAAATCGCTGACCTCTGGTCCTGAAGGCAGTTGAGCTCATTGTTCAAACAGGTGAACTCCCTGCCCCCCCCAAAGAGGGTGGCTATATCCAGGCTTCCTATCAAGAAAGGTCACTGGCCTGTATTAGCCTGTGACCTTATGAATGCGTGAGAATTATAAGGGAGGATATTTGTTGGCCCTGATGAAAACTGTCAGGGAGCTGTGCTAACACTTTAATAGTATGGACTCGTGTAGGACAGTGTGCCTGCTGCTGGTTTGTTTATAGGTGTGTATATAGCCAAAGTGAGGGATGTCGTTCAGGAACACGATGAAATTAGTCAACCTTAAGACCTGTTGAGAAGATCAAACTATAACAAGAAGTTGGAACTCTGAAAGCTACAAATGTCAAGATGTCCTGTGGGGAGTGCTCAGGCTGCCAAGCACCCTCCTGTGTCCCAGGCTATTGTTTTGGCATTAACTGGGATGTTGGAGTGCCTCCCATGTTTCACCATTTGCGAGGGTCTAATTTGCTTGTAGGAATTCTTCTTTTCCAGCACCCACCAAGTCTGGTTTTTGCACCTTTTTCAGTGAAGAGCAAGGAGACTGCAGCAATCTCAGGCTCTTAAATGAGTTACATGGAGATTTTTTTAATTGAAATGTCTTCTTTTGTATTGGCACCCTTTTCTAGCAGTGCTTCTATCAGTGTAACTTGTGGAGGTATCAATGTGCACGTGCTGTCCATATTGTTGCAGAGATCCTCTAGCATGTGCACTGCTTTCAGGGTTAAATTCATCAATGAATAAGCAATGGAAAAATTGTTTATAGTGTTAGTGAGATTATTAATCCCAGAGGGCCTCCTCCTCAAATTTACCTCTGTAGCTAAAGCAAAAGGAAAGAGTTATTTGGAGAAGGGCAACGAACAGGACTGGAGAAATACCTGACTATTAAAAGAATTTCTCAGTACATGTGGCTTGAAGAATATAAACGGCTTTCATAAGAAAGAGTAGCTAGTATCTGGCATACTCTCTGTGTAATGAGGACGGGAGAGTTGCTGCAGTTTTTTTTGAACTTAAGTGAAAACATATGGCACAGCATACACTAAAAAACTAAACAAACATGATCCATGTAATATCTCTTCCATGCATTTAGTCAGTAATTGTGTCACTGCTTAGCAGTAATTATAGATCTTCACTTCTACCTTTGTTCCTGCTAGATTGCTTTAAGCAAAGAGGCTGCTTTGTTGGCCCCGAATCAGTTTGTCGTTGAAGGTGATATTTATTTCTTAGGGAGTGAATGTCAAGACATTAACCATCTCAGAATTTGCCTCCTACCGGGAATCTAGGAAACAATTTCTCCCCCATGGTGATAAGAGAATATTAAGAACATATTTGAAGTGCTACGGTTTTATCAAATGTAGTATGTAGTACTGGCCAGGAGACTTCAGATTTTCTTCTGGTACAAGAGGGGCATCTGGAATTGGTGACACGTTGGTGACAAAGAAGTCAAGTCTTTGCCCAGAGCACCAATGCTAATAAATGTATTGTGCAATGGTTAATTGTTCTCATACTCAGTTTTATTTGGATGTTTTCTTTTGTGTTAGTGCTTCTGGGAAGAACCGTGGTTCAGTGCTGCTTAGCAGTGATTTCATTAGTCTCATGGGGGAGAGGTCATTCATCTTCAGTGAATATGTTGAGTTTTCGGGCGTGCAAAAGTTGGCATATCAAAATGTTATCAGGAGAAAATATCTTCTCTTTTCATGCGTGTTCTTTTCTTGCATAGCTTTTTCTTCCACATCAACTTTCTTGGCATGAGCAGTACTTTATCTCTGAGAAAACATATTCACTTGGACATCACAATTGAAATTTACAGCTGACCCAAAGAAAAACTATCAGAAAAGTAGGTC
The DNA here is from genome assembly GCA_013397275.1 of Burhinus bistriatus. Taxonomy (NCBI): domain Eukaryota; kingdom Metazoa; phylum Chordata; class Aves; order Charadriiformes; family Burhinidae; genus Burhinus; species Burhinus bistriatus. The sequence continues at coordinate 113,899 of VYXH01009193.1, read as the reverse complement.
TTTTCCAACCTACTCTTCCAGCTCTTTATTAAAGGCTGGCATACCACATGCAAACACCTTCTCTACATTTAACTGGATCTGCTTGATAATGAGGTGTCTCATTTCTGCTTTAGTTCTCTAACCGTGTCTTTATTTTATTAGCTGTACTTCGTTGTACGGATGATTTTCCTACTGTGAGCATTGTTTTTGTTCTTCATGTGTTCTTCCTTAACAAATAAGCCAGAAGCACAAGCATCTATAGCTGTTAGTTCTGTTCAGAGTAGGTATTAACACAAAAGTGTTGTTTCTTCTTGAGTTTGAGGCAGATTTCTGGAATAGTTTCCACTAGAATTTTACATTTGACCAAAATTGGTAATAGTTGCCATTATCACATGGGAATATATCTATAAAAACATTGCTGTTTCCCCAAGGAATCTAGCTGATTTTATAGCCTCAAGAAATTAAATGAGAAGTTTGAAGGGAAAAAAATTTAAAAGTTTCAGAAGAGGTAGAGGATCAGCTTTTCATTACTGAATAAAGCCTCTAAAGGGAAGTTATATTGTGAATTTTGAAGTTAAATCAACTCTCACTCTTGAGCTCTCTTGATGACAGTACAACCCTCCAGTGCAGTCCCTTATTTCAATCAAAATTGATGCTTCGCTCTTGAATGTGCTTAAAGAATAGTCTTTCTCCCCACCCCCTGAGAAGGGAAAAGTGCCCCAAGTTTGCAGTTAATTGGATGACTCTGTATTGGAGATCTATCCAGAAGTGTTGAAGTGCGATTGAGACATGGATGTTATTGTGTCTTTTACCTCCTAGAGGGAAGAGCAGGTCTTCTCTCGCTGTTGTGTTTTGAAGTGCCGCATCTTAATGCTTCTGCAAGGGTCAGGAGAATTGGAAATCACTGTAGTAGTTACTGAGAGTTTTTGGCCTTGAAGACATTGTCTGGCCACCTGTGCAGGGGCATCAAAAATGCAGCAACAAAGGGAAGAACAGCCCTCTAGAACCACTGTATTTATTTTCCCACTTGTCTTGGACAGCACATTGTGAATCTTTCAAGGGCCGTTTTCATTTGGCGTGAATTAGCCTGTTTCTACAGGCTTTATTGCTTCCTGTGCATCAGACTTGAGTTTGGATCAAAATGGTTAATGCATGGTTATTGCAAAATATTGCCCATGTTTTGGCATAATTGTTTTTTAAATTAATGTTCCAACTTTCCAAGCCCTGGGATTATGTTGGGAACTAAGCTTGTATTCTGAAAAGACAAACCCTTGGTTGTGAAGAAAAGATTTTTTTAAAAAATCCCTGAAGGCTTCAAAACTACGATGTAAATCAAGAGTCCAAATGTTATGTATTTTATTTATATCTTGTTATAAAAAAAGGCCTTGAGGGCTTTCTGGAGCTTACATTTAACGCATGCCAGGTTTTCCTAAAATTGTTAGGGAGGTACCATGCGTCTTCAGTCTTTCTTTTTTTCTTTTGTTTTGTGTTTTGTATCTATGCAACGTTATATGCATGTTGTCTTAATACCATGAAAAATCAGCAAAGAAAGTATTGTGATACTGGAAGTAGTGGCAGTTTTAAGTCCTGCTGTTGGTAAGGTGTATCTCAAGTAAACCACCTAAGCTGGCACAGCTTATGCCCTGAAGAAACCATTTGCTTGTTTTTACTCACAGGAGCTGATTTGGGGACGGATTCCTGCAGTTTGTAGTTAACTGTCTTTGAGAGCCAGTTCATGTGTTTGCAATTTTCTTCTGACTTCTGGAAGTCTTTGTAGTTACTTTTCTCCTGCATAAACCTCATAAAGTTAGCTGATCAATAAAAAGAAGTGGTGCAGGAAATTTCAGACTTTTTGATATCTGTTGTACTCACTGGATTCACAGCTTGACTAAAATACAAATAACGTCTGTCTGCAGCTGGACATGGTGTTTCTGGGAGGGAGCTGGAGGACGGAATATGTGGTGGGACTTGAGTCTGTGGCCTTGTGCTGGGCACCAGGGTGGCAAATCCTTCTGTAAAAGATCACTTCTCAGCTCCTGTATGGAGCAAGATCTTGCGATTTGTTTAATCCATAGCATTGATAGCGTTTAGCTTACTCTCCCCATGAAGCTGACACACACGTGGCATTCTGTTATCATGGGACAGGGACCCATATGCAGAGGAGGCTGGCATGCTTCAGGGATGTCTATCAACCTCACTCTAGTCAGTGTATTCCCAAAAGCTGAAGCTGATGCCCAGTACCCTGCAGAAGTGCTGGCCAGAAGTGTGGCAGCTGGGTGACCAGCTGTGGAGATGGGCACTGACCACAGCTTGCAGGGCAACCCTGAAGAACTGCAGCAGTACACTGTTCCCTGACCCTAATGTGTGGTATTCAAATACTTACTACTGGCAACAAGGGCATGTAGACTTGCTGATTTCTGAGAAAGGTGGCTGGTACGGACAACTTAGAAAAATTACAGCCTCTTCTTTTGGCGACTTGAGAATGCATGAACAGCCCAATTTGCCTACTTTCAAGGCAGGTAGAAGGTAGACCCTGTGAGATGCCTGCAGTAAGCTGTGGGTGGAAAGGTCTCCCATCTTTTTTTAATGATACAGTCGAGAAGCTTAGGCATTAGAAACAACAATGTTAAGTGTTGTTGACATTTACAGTGAAGGTCTCCACTCCTCCACATAAATAACCGGGAAAAAGGCTAGAATTGAGAATTAGGCTCATTCTAACTGTGTGGTCACTTCCCGCCTAATTTCTAACTATTTACTTTTAGTGTTTCCAAATGTCTGAATATTTCAGGGTCAACCTGAACTCAAGACGTACTTGTGTTCAGAGAAATCATGCAGTCCCAAGCTGCTTTTGAATCTTCTAATGTTATAAGGCAAAGCTGATAGAATATGTCATGATAACTCAGGATTCCTAGATAAATGTAGTCAACTCCTCCTCTAGATGGGAGGAGAATGTACAGAGGCTTCTTGCTTTGTTTGTATAGTAATAGTGTGTACATAGTGGTTAATAGATGAATGGGTTAAATAATCTCCTACTCTCCCCAATAATCTAAATTCTTCGTGACAGGAAAAAACAATATAATCAACTCTCTATCTCTGCAGAAAACTACAGTAGATTGCTTGCCCTGGTGGTGTGTTCATTATGTAATAATGGGAGAAAGTGAGGGTGACAATGGAGGATATTGGTGTTCATTTCCATTGTTTTATCATTAAAGGATGGTAGTGGATGCACATGAAGAACATGGAAGCCAGAGGGCTATCTGAAGATGAAAGCCTTTGCAGAGGGCTTCTTATCTAGGAGTCAAAGGCCTTATTCTGTTCCTAGTTATATCACTCACTTGCCTTGTGACCTTCAGTAAGTTTGATTTTCTCGGAGTATAAAGACATTTACTGCTTTCAGAAATTAGAACACGTGAGGGACCCGAGAGGGTGAATTCAGGAATATGCATGTCTGTTTACATGTGCATGTATATGTATCACCATACAGCCTTTGACTTGAAGGAGCTGCATAAAAGCCACATATTTTTACTGTTGGAATAAGTTCACTTGCCTAATACTTCAACTAGAATTAAACTGCACCCGTGCTCCTCCCTATATATAACATGTGTATGTACGCTATGTTCTTGTGCCCACCATACAGATGGTTTCAGGTAAGCAGAACCACTGCATTACAATTTGCTCTTTGTGACGTGAACTGTTGGAGCTAACACAACTAGTGGGCTGCTAGTGAGCTGCTACTGAGATGTGTTCCACTCCCAGGAGAGCTAACATCTATAGCCCTAAGGATGATGGCACTGCCATTGCCATTTAAACATCAGTGTTTGACTACAGACTGGAGGAAGGGTTTAGTACCGATAATGTCTGCCTTGAATCTTGTGAGGATGACTAGGAGGAAGAGTACACAGGAAGCAATACTGCAATTGGGTTTGCTCAGCCTTCAAGCAATTACCAAAGTGGTTGTTGCGTGATCTGCATGAAACAAGTTTGGTCTTTGAATGCAGCTTCCAGTGGGAAGTTTGTATTTCACAAAACGTGCAGCTAATTAGCTCCTGCTGGGCTGCCTGTTTGGCAGCTGGGAAGAGGCCAATGATTAAATGCTTTTCAAAGATGAGTTTGCCTTTTATCCATACTGGTTAGGGGAGGAGAGTGACAGGGAAGAAGTGCATGGTTTTGCCCATGCTGCTCTGTTCCTGCCTGCTCAGTATGTCTGAAGGATTCCTTGGAGAGTGCGAGGTAGCCACGGTACAATGCTGCCAGCTCTCCTTGTCCGGGCTAAAATGACAGAGCTGCTGGGTCTGCGGGAGCCACTTCTGTGCCAGCAATGAATGGCAGGTAATAAGTTCTGCTTGGTCTGAGCTGACCTTCCATGGAGCCCTGCAGGTCTCTGCACTGTGCTCTTCACGCTTCGTATTTCTGGGCATATGGTGCTGAGACATGTCTGCTGGGCTGATTTGCTGGGGTTCTGCTGAAACTTTTCCAGACTGGAAATGGGCCTCAAATAATGAGAGACCTGTTTGAATGGGGATGTGTCTGAGCTAATGAATTCTGTTACACCTGAGCTGGCCGTGTGCCTGGGCCCTGGAATCAAGGAGTGAGTACATGCATACCTGTTGCTTGTAACAGGAAGGATTTTTTTCCTTTGTAGTATTCAGAACATGTATACTCAGGCCCCTCCTGGCCCCTCCTTGGTGCACTGGTGTACGTGGCAGAGCACACCCACCACTACATCTGTTTTTCTCACTTGCCAAACAAGAAGAAGTTATACCTGGGCTAGCGTTGTGTCTGCATCTATGCCATGGTTTCTTCACAATCTGGGTAAAACCATCTGCCAAAAAAAAAAAAAAAAATCAAAACAAATTGTTTGCATAGCTGTTGCCCTAATAAAACAATCTTTCTTGTAAGCATGGTTCCATGTTAAAGCAAGGCCATACACAGCTGGTGCCTTTTATTAAAAAAAAAAAAAAAAAA